>BSBM01000464.1:12270000-12477500 GCA_027924585.1 Larix kaempferi | reverse complement strand
CGTCTTCATCATCATCCTCATCCTCATCATCTTCATCATCATCATTGTCATTGTCATCACCACCAACATCATCATCATCATCATCATCATCATCATCATCATCATCATCATCACCCTCATCCTCATCCTCATCATCATCATCATCATCATCATCACCCTCATCCTCATCCTCATCATCATCATCATCATCGTCTCCATTATCGTCATCGTCGTCATCATCATGATCATGATCATCATGATCATTATGATCATCATCATCATCATCATCACCATCATCATCATCTTCATCAACATCATCATCTTCATCATTATCGTCTTCATCATGATCATCATCATCATCCTCATCATCTTCATTATCATTGTTTTCCTCGTCATCACCATCATCATCTTCATCCTCATCCTCATCCTCATCCTCATCCTTTAGTCAATTGCATTGTGGACACATTGAATCCATATAATTTTTATTTATATTAAAAAACATCAAAGGTGGGTAACATTTTTTGGATTGAAGCATAGAGGATTGTAAAATGTGTTCTTAGGTTGAGAAAAAACTCAACAAAAATTTCTTGAATGAGAGTTTAAAGTCACTTAGGTTTGTGGCTTAAAATGAATTTAGTTACACCACTAAATTGAGGTCAATTAGGATATGTTCTTGTAAACTCAATTGGGTTTAGGCCTAAATCGGGCCAATTGCAACATTTTATGGTGAACTCAATTAGGTTTAGGCTTAAAGCATTGCCAATTAGGATATTTTCTCTGACTTCAATTGTGTTAACGTATAAATTGATTAAGTTGGGATATATTCTTCAAATCCCTTGGTGACTCCATTGGTTCATTTTTTTATGAATAATTGTGATAACATTGAAGTTATTCTGACATCGGCAATTCCATCTCCTTATAATAATATGGACTGAATTCAAATAATTACTTATATCTAAGATTTTTAATCCTTTCAACAATATATACCTTTTACCCCACCAAGTCCATAGATTCACTCTATATAAATTTGCATTTCATTTCCATAGTTGATACTCAAAATGTTTAAAATATTTAGTTTTCCCTCTAGACATAGCGTTTAGATATAATCTCAATAGGGTTATCTTCTCTTGTTGATAAGGATGAAGGACATGTTCCCCAAGAACAACGCCACATGAAGGATGACTTTGCCAGCATAGTGAGCAATCAAAAAGAGAAATAAAACCCCATGAGGCATTGCTAATGACCCAAGAGAGAAGTTATGTACCCCTCTAGCCAACTTTTATGCATAGTTTATTATTACTTATGCAATTAGTCAATCAAAGACATGGTTAGTTCCCAACAATTGAGTGATATAAAAAAAAAACATAAAAGAGATAAATAAAAATATAAAATATAAAATAAATAAATAAAAATATAAAAAATATTCATAAGGGATACAAATTTTACACTTACCTTGTCATTTTATGTTATCAAGACAGAGTTCAAAGATAAAACCATGTGATGGAAGTCTGAACCAGAGGAGAAGGAGATCGCACCAGAAGATACCACGCACCAGAAGAGGAGGAGACCCACATACTTATACGCCCAGTTCTGCACAAAGAGGAGATCGATACCACGCACCAGAAGATACTACTCTGCTTGTTCACCCGTAGGATACCCACATACTTCTACACCCAATTCTGCGCCAAGAGGAGATCGAGACCACCAGATAGGAGACCTAGATGTCTTCAATAAGTTCAAACATCAACCAAAACAATTAATCTTTGAAAATTGCTTATTTACAAAGCACATTGAGCTCTTTTTTTTAGTGTTTGGGGGTTTGGAAATGCATTGCATGGACTAGGGTTAGGATAGTTTTGGGGTTTGGAAATGTCCCATGTGTTGGGATAATTTTGATAGTGATACTCACCAGATTTCTTTAGGACTGTGCTTGATTTTTGTACCTTACCTTTAGGGTCGATCAATTGTCCCATTTGGAGAGGATGGAGATCCCTTTCGCTTAGATCATACGCACCCAACACAACCTTTTATTGCTTTACGTAGCAGTATTCCTTCTACGGTCCAACAAAACACACATTGGACGGGAACATTTAGTTTCGGGATACCTTGAGCCGGTTCGATTTACTGGGCGGGGTCTGCGGATTGCTCGTCTTTGTTTTGTTGATTGTCCAATTGAATTTTACATGTCTTCATAATTGATGGATATTATTGTGTTAGAAATGATTTCAAGGGAATAGATTTGTGTTGGAATCTTGTTGAATCCCCGGTATAGGTATATTATCAACATTTGTGGAAACACAAACATATGACAAAATTAACCTGAATTTGTGATCATTATTTTCACATTTGTATGAATTGTTATTTTACAAGGAAGAAACCAAGTTATTCTAGGAATCCATGATTTTATTAAATAAAATTGAAAATTGGTTTGTGGATGAACATTATTCATATAGTAGGGTATATAGGGAAATCAAGCCACTTCATTTATTACTCAATTTCATTCCAAATAGACTACTCATGAGATACATTGTGAATCAAACTATTCTCAATGGTTTCAATGTGGCATTAAGTTCTTACAAAAATGGTTGGTTGAATTATCCCATCTATATTGGAATGCATGATCTTGGGAATGCCAATTTTGTTGACATGGAAGATTATGCCATACATGAACACAAATTTAGGGAGGGGAGGTTTAGGAGGCACAATACTAAGGCTATAGTATAAGCACATTGTAAAGAAGTTGAATTTTCTCAGAATTATAAACATTAATATTGGAAAGATCAAAATTCATTGGGGGAGCCAAAACTTACAAAGAGATACAATACAAGAAAGCTCAAATACATAGTTTGAATATTGGAGATGAAGCTAAGAAAACATTAGAATTTTTATTTTTTGACTCATTTCCTATTCATAATTTATTACTCTTAATTTAGAGTTATTTTAAATTTAGGCCATTTCAGTATCATAACGAGCGCAAAAAATAAAACACAAAGATCCCCATTTATATAGGATCTTGGATTGAAAGAGACTTCAAACAAGATTGAAATCAAGGATGGTTCCATAAAATCATTTTTGCCACTTATCTATCATAGAATTCCCACACAACCTTAGAGATCTGAAAAGGATTCTCAAATTCATTTAAGTAAAGTTTAGGTCCATTGGTAAAGTTTTGTACCATGGAATTTAAGTTTTGTGCCATTGGTAAAGGTAGAGATCGCATAAATATGTTTTGATGGTTAGTTGTGTTCATAAAGAGAGTTGTACAACCTAAAATGCATAGGCCTAGATATTTTTCTAACTTCCCAAACTTGACGATCAAATAAAACGCATTTAAAATATTTTCGTGTATGTATTTCTAGCACATAAAACCATAGGGCACAAAGTTAAAAGAAAATCCATGACAACTAAAACCACTCATAGAATTATATGTTCCATCCATGTCTAAGATACATGTGTATGAGTTAATTAACATCTCCCACCATGTGTTCCAATAAACCAGTTCTACATGCTAACACCATTGACATAACACTCTGCAAGTTCCACAACTTCCTTTAGGATTTTTCTGAATAGGTTCCATGTGTAAGGATCCTAAGTGATCTGGAAAATTTTATTCTTCATGCATTTATTACATATGATTTTGAATATGTATTCCATCTTCTGGACCTGAATTATTATGAATGACGAATTTTGATTACTTTTGGGTCCATTGAAAATGTTATTATGAATTACTCTTTAGTTTAATTTTAGGTTTGTGAAAAAAATATAATATGGGTTCAAAGATGCATGAACTTTGAGATCTACCCAAGTTCACGATACCTAGGAGACTATCAAATAGAACCAATCCTAGTGTTGGATCCATAGGAAGTTTTTTGTGAGGAAAATAAACGTGAAGTCCAAATATTTTTTTAAATCATGGAGCGAAGGGATTTTGTTACATACACACCATCTATGCCTAAAGTACAGTTTGGATACTTGGACAAATTTTGAAATGAAAACATTCAACTACCTAGGAAATGCCACTCCACATGACACACTTAGAGGAACCCATGTGTCATTGTGAATCAATTTATTGATGCCATCTTGACATGTGGGATTATCCAAATGGTTGGGACAACTCTTTGATGTCATGAATGACACCATCATGGATGGGTTGGTGACTTGATCATTCCTACACAAGTTTCTCAATAAACTTGACAATTGGATTAATTTGAGGCTCATACAACATATACTGATCATATAAATGATCCACATGTAAATTTATCCATTCCATGTCATCCATCGTGAATAAATTTGGGATTAACCCGAATTGTGAATGAGCCTCATTAGAAACAAAAAAGGAATCTGTATATGATGATCTGATTTAAAAAGAGAATGTATTCCATTTATAACAATGGAAGACTTGGGCTGACATTAGCTAATAATAACTGGATAGATATGGATTCCTATGTCAACTTAAAACTAACATAGCTAGTAGTATTGGAAAACACCCACACCTCCCCCAACCCCGTAAGAGAAATGTAGGGAGTAAACAAAGAAAATAAAAATGGATCCCAACAACAAGGATTGCTAAGGTACACATGTACAAACTTTCATAACTGGAGAAAATGAGAAAAACCCATAGGCTAAAAAATCCTCTCCAAAAGAGAGTCAATCACGAATGCTGAACTATTTCACAATGATTTCAAGCATTAATTTCATCCCATAGTTTTCATTGAATAATTGCACACTAAAAATTTCAACTCAAATTGCAGCAAAAACAAAGGCTATTGAAAGATAGCCATGCACAAGAGACACAAATCTTTTGTCCTGGGAAACCCAAAAGAGAGAAAACCCAACCAACTCACTACAAAACTGGACCTTCAAAATTGTGTTTTTGAAGAAATGCACTCAATTGGTATGTGTGCTTGATCTCCAGTACATGGAGCACATGAGTTATTACAGCATGTTATCTTGTTCTACCAATGAAGTGTGAGTTTTTAAATTTTCCCCGAATCAATACGTGAGATGCGATTTTATGCCATTTCGATGTTTAAAAACAATCTAAGACTGAGTAGATGAGAAGAGAAGCATGGACGTTTGCATAGCCAAATCAATGAAAATTGTAATCAATTGATTGTGTGGTTTGTGGTTTAAAATAGAGCTTGTGTGTTGAATTGGACGGGAGCAAATGGTGGTTTTCATTTTTCATGGGAAGTGTTGTATTAGGGTCTAGAGTTGGAAACATGATTTGGACATATGGTTCAACCCATTGAGCCAAACCTTGGGGTTATGACTATCAAGAAAATCCAAAATATGCTTATAAAACACTTCTATCCGGACAAAGAATAGATAGAGTGATGGATGGGGTCATTAGTATTTCATTTTGAGAGCACAGTCCTAATGTTAGGGTGTGTAGGCAACCTCAACCAAGTTGTAGACATCATGGAGAAGTCTTATGTTATAAATGTCTCGATTTCTTCTGAAAAGATTTCCAAACTTGCATATAAATATACTCGTTGTCCATATATATAAAAATAAGTTGTTTAATAAGAGTGTGGAAATTGTTTGAGAATATCAGTCAATCCCTAACGTTTTTCTTTTACAACAACTATTAGTATTTGCATTGATATATAATAGGCTAAAATCAAAGTGATGCGAAAAAAAAATACATAATGTCTATAAGGCTTTGAAAAACAACCCAACATTCCCAGTGCTATCAAACAACCTGCAAACTAGACATTGTTACTATTGTCTGCTTGTATGTGATGTTCTTCACAAGTATAGGTTCTAATGAACTGTCCCCATAGAAATATAGCATGAAAAACATAAAGAAAACTTGATATATTTAGGTGGGTTCATTCCCACTATGGGCTTCACTCAAATCTTCTTCATTGTTTTCCCACTATCCAAGAATGGGTTGATTTGTTTTCAAACCCATTTCTATCAGATTTAGCTAATTCTAAAATGGCTTATATATGGTGCAAGTGGATGAGTTAAAAATAGCTGTAATGAAGCTAAAGTATATAGTTAAAAACAATTCTTAAAAGCAGCATTAATTTAAGTAAGTTTTACAAAATCCAAATTGTCATTAATGTAGCATTTACTCCTTGTATACTTGTAACCAATAATAATGTTATTTGTAATGATATTCAAACCCCTTCTTATGAAAACCGCCTTCTTATGAAAACATTAACAACTTGTAACTTTTGTATGTAGTTGATAACAATATTCATTAGGGGATGTGATGTTCTAAAACTAGATTGTTTATATAATGAAAACAATTTTGTACCTAAATAATGTTTGGATGCAATAAATAATACCCAATTTCAATGATTGTAGGTACTGTCAAATAGGTACTTGTTGGATCTATCTTCCTCAAGTGAGGAAGATAGAATCGAAGAGGTTGAAAGTGAGACGTCTATTACAAGATCAAACTGTTAATTTTTTAGCATTAATTCAATATACTCTAGGATCTTTATTGAGAGAATAACATGTACAGTATATCAATGCATATCAATCATCACAAGATGAAAACATAAGAGACAATAGACACACAGAGTTTCCGTGGGGAAAACCCTAAGGTGAAAAACCCCACAACTTCCTCAGAGATAGATAGAGAAATAGTGCAACCAAAGTACAACCAAAGTACAACCAAAGTACATAGAGATAGACTCATCCTAGCAGCTGATCCTCCTCCTCACATGTGCACCACTTTTTGAGTGATGGATGAGTGAGTAGTGAAGTGATCCAAATAGAGATCGGGAGATCTCTATTTATACTTGTCCCGACTGCCTAATAAAATTATTGGGACGGCTTGTCTATCTTAGCACAATAACCTCATGTTACATTAATCCGGACCGACCCCTTACAAGGTGGTCTAATAACCCATCAGCAAGTTAACACACTTGCGACACTTGTCAATACAAATGATGACACTTTCGTATAGAGGAATAATACATCTCTATAGGAGTACAATAAATATATATACGAAATACATTCCGAAGTTACATATACATCAACACTCCCTCTTAACTAGGAAGGAATTTCTCAACACAGATCATATAGCACAAGTCTTCTTCTCTGGATCATCGTCATCGATGCATCATCCTCGAATCATCGTCATTGTCACTGCTGCTGCTATCTCAATCAATCTTTGAATCTACTCGTCATAGGAAGTTCTACAGAGCTAGTCCTTTTTCATACTGGATGTAGGCCCACCACCTGTAGATCTTCATCATTAGTGGCCATACTGTGGAATCCTCAGGACTTATTACGTGCATCACAAAACCTTAAAAGAGTCTCTTGACTAGAAAGAACCCTAAAGAGCATCTGCGATCTTTTTCATCCTGTCCAGATCTACAGGACTTATTACATGTGACTGTCACAAAACCTTAAAATAGTCTCTTGACTAGCAAGAACCCTAAAGAGCATCTGAGGACTTTTTCATCCTGTCCAGATCTCCAGGACTTATTACATGTGACCCCCCCACCACAAAACCTTAAAAGAGTGTCTTGCTAAGAAAAAACCCTAAAGAGCATCTGAGGCCTTTTTCATCCTGTCCAGATCTCCATGACTTATTACATGTGGTCACCACAAAACCTTAAAAGAGTGTCTTGCCAAGAAAGAACCCTAAAGAGCATCTGAGGCCTTTTTCATCCTGTCCATATCTCCAAGACTTATTACATGTGGTCATGGCAATGCCTCGAAAGAGCATCTGAGCCCATTTTCATCCTGTCCAGATCTCCCAGGTCTACTTACATGCCATCCCAGAGCAATGCATCGAAAGAGCATCTGAGGCCTTTTTCATCCTGTCCAGATCTCCCAGGTCTACTTACATGCTCATCTGCACAACCTGTTCCACGGCCATAGAGTATCAACCTGATACTCACCATACATCATCCTGATGTACACATGATCATCCTGGTCATCAACATTGCATCGTCCTGATGCATGTCATTTGGAGCAACATCCTGAAGCTCGTCATCAATGATCATCCTAATCATACAATGCATCTACCTGATGCATACCAAGTATCTACCTGATACATATCATCATACATGATCCACCTAATCATACAATGTATCCACTGTTAAATATTGTAACTTCAAAGAATATTATATTTGTACTTTATTATTCCGGATATGATTCATTCCTCCGTGAAGATCTTATTGTATATCCGGAGATGTTTATTCCTCCGTCGGAATGTGGTAACTCGGGTTATTAGACTTCCCTAGTGGGGGTCGGCCCTAAATGTGTTATGTGGGTCAAAGGGTTATTAGACCACCCTAGAGGGGTCGGCCCAGTTAGTTGTAGTGGGTTATTTAACCTATTGGTTAAATACGAGCCTACGTGTACTTGTGTAAAATACATATCAAAGTAGTGTATAAATAGAGGAGGTGTGTTCCTCATTATACACACTCACTCATTCAAGGGAGGCGCACCTATTGGAGGAGAGGTCTGCTACAGTGGAGAAGGAGATCATGTCTTTGGTTTGCATCTTTGTATATTGCTGGTCATCTATATTGAGGAAGCTTTACTGGGTTTTCTACCCCATGAGGGTTTCCCAGGATAAATCTGTGTCTCTTGTGTTTATGCTATGCTTGTTGTTTCTTCAGTGATCCTGTATATGCTATTATTGTGAAATGGAATGTAATGATGCTATTTTCTGTCTTAGCATATTGAATTTTTAACATGGTATCAGAGCTAACCTGAAGGAAGACAAGGTATGGCACTAAAGACACTTGCTTTACTTACGACAATTTGAAGGTTAGGGTTTTACATAGCAAAAACCAGTCATCGTAGCACTTTCGCTATAAATCCGTTTTGGCGAAGTTTTCGGATCTGAAATTGTTACAGGACGAAGCTAAGATCTCCAGGTACCTTGTGTCCAAAGGACAACCTCTAATTCGTTGTACTTTGTGATTTATGATCTGTACAATATAGGGTTTCTGCCTCTTCCAGATCTGAGTCAAAATCAGGTGACCTTGGGAAAAAGGTCATAACTTGGGCTAGGAAGATCCAAATGAAATTTCGTGAAAAGTGACAGGTAGTACACAGACTGTACTATCTCAGAAAACTTTTTCAGAGGCCGAAGTTGAACCAGTGACACGTGGCACGCCGTACAAGTTCACTCTCCTGTATTATCCCATAAACAGGTCACGTTGCGACACTTGGCATAACTCTCTCTCAGAGAATCCAATTGAGGTCAGACCTGTCAAGATGGAAAGATAACAGGCCGAGCTATCTCAGAAAAATTTTTCAGAGGCCGAAGGTCAAACAGTGACACGTGGCACGCCGTACAAGTTCGATCTCCTGTATTTTCCCAAAACAGGTCACGTTGCGACATTTGGCATAACTCTCTCTCAGAACATCCAATTGAGGTCAGACCTGTCAGGATGGAAAGATAACAGGTCAGGCTATCTCAAAAAACTTTTTCAGACCCTGTGGCTCAAAAATTTCGGAGTTACACCAGAAACAATCAGGGCAAAAGAGTGGGCTTCATCAAACCCCAGTTCAGGGTCACGTCCAGTGAATCCGAAAGTTTCAAAGGCAAAATTGAGGAGTAAAACTTTGCAGTTTTCAAATTCTAAATATATCAGTTTGATCAGCTCATCAAGGCGCATATTTCTATCCTTTCGGAAGTCTGAAATTCAAAGTTTGAATTTTTGGGGTTTCTCTGACAAACCCATATCCAGCTCCAGGTCCAGTTCTTGCAAATCAAGTGGATAGGGTTAATCCTAGAAGAAGATAGATTGGTCACCTACATAAGTGAAGGAGTTCATGTTTCAGAGGGAGATGAGGCTAAGGCTTTACATAAGGAGATTACAAGCGATCTCGATAGGTATGACTCATCGAGGTATGTTTTGAGATTTGTTCATGATTAAGTTTATGGTATGTTTGTCTTCATGATTATTACAGTTAGTACAATCTTGATTTTAGATTTGTTGTATCACCTTAACAAAATTATGAATGCATGATAGAAGATATTCATTGGTTAGGGTGTTGACACTTATGATTGTACTAATGCATTATGGTGTTGTGTGAGGTTGAGGTTGTCTGCTAACAAGATACAGGTACATCACAAAAGACAAATCAGGCTTCATGACCATGAAAACATGAAGACAAAGACTCATCCATAATCTTTGTTCTACTTACGAGGTATGTTGTACATAACCAAGTAGGTATAATAATCCAGGTATGTTTCCCATGAATCTTACCTTGTGTTAGGATCCCTTATATAAGTATACTTGGAATGATTGGTTATGCTCATTCATAAAGTTAGTAACCAAGGGATTATGCATATTATATCTCTTATCAATGATACGCATGAGTAAAAGAAGACTTCCCTGAAATCTTGAATACTAATGTTTATTAACTATAATCATGACTATACGTTTTCAAGATTATTTAGTACTATAATGTTTTGATAGCATTTAGAATATACTAATGAGTGTATGTTTGTATATGAGATCATGAGGATGACTCTTGAGCATGCACAGTGGTACAGAATGAATAGAAGTTCAAAAGACATACAGAAGATCAAGCGGGAGGCAGCCACACAAACATAAAAGATAAGTATTTGAGTTGCTATTTGAAATAGTAATGATATTGCCTGCATGCATATTTGTATTCCTAGAATATATAATGCTGAGTGTAAACATTCATAGAGCATTGAACAGTATACAACTAATGTGCATATGCTTGGACAAACATTCCATTGTTGCTTGTCTAGAATGAAACCTCTTTGCTGACATGCTGAGAGTTGTGCACACTCTCGATAGTATGTTCTGGTAGAGATGGAAGGCATCTAGATAGCCACTGTATGCATACAGGATATGGGAAAGTGTTGTGCCAAAGTAATGGTCAAAATAGTTGCATCACTATGTAAATGATATCTGTATGCATAATGGGTTATCTTTTGATGATTATGAAGTATTACTAATCATGTACTTAATTTTGATTTGTAGGAAAGGTCATGAAGAATGATGGACACCGTACAAGTGGTGGATGTTCAAACAAGAAGATTTACAAATCAAACAAAATATAGAAGGCTCATGGCTAGAAGATTCTCTTAGAAAGGGGAAGAGAATCATGACAAGATGTTTGCTCCAAGTATGGTGTAATTAAAGAAGAGGTATGAATCAGGTTCTGTATAGGTACCTAGGATCGATAATAATTTAAGCTTAATGATCACCATGGGTGATGTGGATCTCAACCTTTGCTACAAGGTTGAATATGATACACATATGACATGGATGCAAGAAGGAACTCACCACAGAGTTCGAATGATACTGAGGCTCATATCAGTAGACCCATCTAACGAGAGATGGCACAGATAGATATGCAGAAGATCATTCAATACAGAAATGAAAAATGAAAGATCTCAATTTGATGCTTTACTTCCTAGGTCTGGAAGTATGGCAAGGCTCAGAAGGAATATTTATCAATCAGGGAAAGTATGATGAGAAATATGACTTGAGGTGTTGGAATGGCCACTCTTATGGATTCCAGCTTGAAGCCGTTAGGGGATAACTCATCAGAGTTAGTGGATATAACTCTGTACAGTCAAATTATTGGGTCTTTGATATATCTAACATATACTAGGTTAGATATATGCTCTGTTTTGAACACCTTGAGTTAGTATCTAGTGGAAACTAGATGTGTTTACCTGATAGTTGCAAAGTATGTGATGAGGCACATAAAGGACACGATAGAATTTGATCTATGCTATCTTGAAGATCATGACTTCAAATGGCTATTCAGATTCTGTTTGGGCAGGAAGTGTATCAGACAAGAAGAACACCTCGAGAGGATGTTATTGTCTGGGATTAGCCATGATCTCGTGGTTTAGCTGGAAGCAGTCTAGTGTGACTCTCAGCACAAGCGGAATATATGGCTGCTTGCTCTGCTAGTTGTGAAGAAGTTTGGCTTTAGGATTGTTTGACTTAGAGTTAGAACCAACTGAGATCCTATGTGATAATTAGAGTTGTATCAAGATGACATAGAATCTAGTGTTCCATGATAAGTCAAAGAACATAGGGAACTAACAAGATATGTCACAGAAATGAACTCTAAAAGTTTGAATTTGTAACAGGTTACCATTGTACTAACCAAGCCCCTACGTCAAGTGAAGAAGTTACCAACCAAACCTCTGTCTCGAGTGAAGTTTGAATACTTCCGAGACAAGCTTGGTGTAGTTCAAAAGGACCGTCCTCGAAAGGGGGAGTAGTATAGTCACTACTGATGAGATTGTCTCATCAAACAACAAGGTCGTTGATGAGGTAACCTGTTCTCTACACCCAGTTACTTAGAAATATTTAGATTTAGGACTCTTATACTTAGAATACTTAGCTTTACTTATACATGCTTTTGATGATAGATGTATTGGTAAGAATACATGCTAGATGTATACATGTTTTGGTGTGATGTATACATGTTTAGATGTATTAGTAAGAATACATGCTAGTTGTGATGTATACATGTTCTGATGTGATGTGTACATGTTTTGATTAGTGATGTATACATGTTTTGTTGTACACATGTTTTGATGTGATGTGTACATGTGTTGATTAAGTGATGTATACATGTTTTGATGTACACATGTCTTGATGTGATGTATACATGTTTTGATGTGATATATGATTGTACCTGTATGGATGAGAAAAGAGTTGAGGGGATTGGATCATCCCTGGACTTTCAGTCCTAAAGAGAACCGTAGACGTAAGGTCTCCGAGAATGAAGTCCTTAGTGGACAGTTGAGGGGATTGGATCATCCCTGGAATTTCAGCCCTAAAGAGAACCGTAGACGTAAGGTCTCCGAGAATGAAGTCCTTAGTGGACAGTTGAGGGGATTGGATCATCCCTGGACTTTCAGTCCTAAAGAGAACCGTAGACGTAAGGTCTCCGAGAATGAAGTCCTTAGTGGACAGTTGAGGGGATTGGATCATCCCTGGACTTTCAGTCCTAAAGAGAGCCGTAGACGTGAGGTCTCCGAGAATGAAGTCCTTAGTGGACAGTTGAGGGGATTGGATCATCCCTGGACTTTCAGTCCTAAAGAGAACCGTAGACGTAAGGTCTCCGAGAATGAAGTCCTTAGTGGACAGTTGAGGGGATTGGATCATCCCTGGACTTTCAGTCCTAAAGAGAACCGTAGACGTAAGGTCTCCGAGAATGAAGTCCTTAGTGGACAGCTGAGGGGATTGGATCATCCCTGGACTTTCAGTCCTAAAGAGAGCCGTAGACGAGAGGTCTCCGAGAATGAAGTCCTTGGTGGACTTGAGGGGATTGGATCATCCCTGGACTCTCAGTCCTAAAGAGAGCCGTAGACGTGAGGTCTCCGAGAATAGAAGATAGGACTGCATCGTCCCTGGACCTTAGTTCAAAATGTACGTGATGGGGATTGCATCATCCCGGAACTGATAGTTCAAAATGTACGTGATGGGGATTGCATCATCCCGGAACTGATAGTTCAAAATGTACGTGATGGGGATTGCATCATCCCGGAACTGATAGTTCAAAATGTACGTGATGGGGATTGCATCATCCCGGAACTGATAGTTCAAAATGTACGTGATGGGGATTGCATCATCCCGGAACTGATAGTTCAAAATGTACGTGATGGGGATTGCATCATCCCGGAACTGGTAGTTCAAAATGTACGTGATGGGGATTGCATCATCCCGGAACTGATAGTTCAAAATGTACGTGATGGGGATTGCATCATCCCGGAACTGGTAGTTCAAAATGTACGTGATGGGGATTGCATCATCCCGGAACTGATAGTTCAAAATGTACGTGATGGGGATTGCATCATCCCGGAACTGATAGTTCAAAATGTACGTGATGGGGATTGCATCATCCCGGAACTGATAGTTCAAAATGTACGTGAAGGGGATTGTATCATCCCCGGACTTCGGTCCCTGAATTGATCCGTAGACGAATGGTCTCCGAGAAAGTGATGGTATTAATGATGTGGTTACTTGTATCGGTAGGATACTTGTATTGATGATGTGGTTACTTGTATCGGTAGGATACTTGTACTGATGATGTGGTTACTTGTATCGGTAGGATACTTGTACTGATAATGTGGTTACTTGTATCGGTAGGATACTTGTATTGATGATGTGGTTACTTGTATCGGTAGGATACTTGTACTAATGATGTGGATACTTGTATTGTTATGGATACCTGTATTGATGACGATGCTGATGATCGTGTGATGACGATGCTGATGATCGTGTGATGACGATGCTGATGATCGTGTGATGACGATGCTGCTGATCATGTGATGACGATGTTGATGATCATGTGATGACGATGCTGCTGATCGTGTGATGACGATGTTGATGATCATGTGATGATGATGCTAATGATCGTGTGATGACGATATTGATGATCGTGTGATGACGATGCTAATGATCGTGTGTGACGATGCTGATGATCGTGTGATGACGATCTTGATGATCGTGTGATGACGATGCTAATGGTCGTGAGATGACGATACTGATGATCGTGAGGATCCAGATGTTGATGTTGTTGTAGTTGTTCGAGTGCTGCAGAAGATAAAGACTCAGTACTGAAGATGTTGATGTTCCAGTAACTGCTTGAGTTACTGATGATGTTGAGAAAGCTTCCAATGATTTATAGATGTATCATGTATGATGTTGATGACTCCTTGCTCGTGCAGATACTGTTATAATATCCTTCTCGTTAAGGGGGAGTGTTAAATATTGTAACTTCAAAGAATATTATATTTGTACTTTATTATTCCGGAGATGATTCATTCCTCCGTGAATATCTTATTGTATATCCGGAGATGTTTATTCCTCCGTCGGAATGTGGTAACTCGGGTTATTAGACTTCCCTAGTGGGGGTCGGCCCTAAATGTGTTATGTGGGTCAAAGGGTTATTAGACCACCCTAGAGGGGTCGGCCCAGTTAGTTGTAGTGGGTTATTTAACCTATTGGTTAAATACGAGCCTACGTGTACTTGTGTAAAATACATATCAAAGTAGTGTATAAATAGAGGAGGTGTGTTCCTCATTATACACACTCACTCATTCAAGGGAGGCGCACCTATTGGAGGAGAGGTCTGCTACAGTGGAGAAGGAGATCATGTCTTTGGTTTGCATCTTTGTATATTGCTGGTCATCTATATTGAGGAAGCTTTACTGGGTTTTCTACCCCATGAGGGTTTCCCAGGATAAATCTGTGTCTCTTGTGTTTATGCTATGCTTGTTGTTTCTTCAGTGATCCTGTATATGCTATTATTGTGAAATGGAATGTAATGCTGCTATTTTCTGTCTTAGCATATTGAATTTTTAACATCCACCTGATACATACATAGATACATGATCCACTTGATCACACAATGTATCTACCTGATACATATCAACATACATGATCTACCTGATCATACAACGTATCCACCTGATACATACACAAATACATGGTCCAAGCATCCAACATGATGCATATACAAATACATTCAAATGATCCAATTGATCATATCCAGCATCCAACATGATGCATACATACATAAATGATCCAACTGATCATATCCAGCATCCAACATGATGCATACATACATAAATGATCCAACTGATCACATAGAGCAGAAACTAGAACATCATCCTGATGCTCATCATCCAACGCTTACATCCATAGCCATGTGAAGTATCCTCCTTCCACCACACTTGGAATGGCTTCAACAAAATGTCTCCATCACTTCTTCCTCAAAGTGTTGTCGATCTAAAGAACACCAAGCCTCTCTCTGAAGTACTCGAACTTCACTTTGGCTAGTGGATTCATCAGCACATCTGCAATCTGATCATCCGTCGCAACATACAGGAGCTTCACTACTCCTCTCTGCACCATATCCCTGATATAGTGATATTTGATCTCAATGTGTTTCGACCTGTCGTGGAACACAGGGTTCTCAGACAGCTTCACACAACTCTGGTTTTCACAGAAGATACCAGTAGCCTCCAACGGTAGATCAAATAACTCAGACAGTAGCTTCCTCATCCATACTGCCTCACAACTAGCCGAACAAGCTGCAACATACTCTACTTCGGTTGTACTCAGTGCTACGCAAGACTGCTTCCTGCTAAACCAAGAGATCACACTTGATCCCATACTGAAACAACACCCAGAAGTGATCTTCCTATCTGCAACACTGCCTGCCCAATCTGAATCAACATAACCTTGTAGGTTAAACTTTTGATTCGCATCATACTTGAGCCCACAATCAACTGTACCCTATAGGTACCTCAGAATATGCTTTACAGCAACCAGGTGAACACTCCTCGGATTTGTCAGGAACTGGCTCAATGTGTTCACTGGAAAGCAAATATCTGGTCTCGTGTTCATCATGTACATCAAGGACCCAATCATCTGACGATACATAGTGACATCAACTGGCTCAGATGAAGAATTACACAGAAGCTTCAGGTTTGATGCCATAGGTGTGTCCATGGCCTTGTAGTCCATCATCCCGAACCTCTTCAGGATCTCTGCTGCATACTTCCCTTGTCCAAGGAAGATACCATCTGCACTCTGCCACACCTCCATGCCTAGAAAATAGTGCATCATCACCAAGTCCTGCATCTCGAACTTGGCAGCAATATTCCTCTTGGTATCAACAATCAAACTATCATTACCTGTAACAAACAGGTCATCCACATACAGGAGTAGTATCACAGGATTGCCTTCCTCAACCTTGAGGTAAAGGTTGGAATCCGCTTTACTCTTGGTAAAGCCCAAATTGGATAGAAAGATGTCCATCCTACCATACCAATTCCTAGGAGCTTGCTTCAAGCCATACAAGGCTTTCTTCAATCTTCACACATATGACTTCCTATCATGTGTCTCAAAACCGAGTGGATGTTCCACATACACTTCCTCTTCAACTACACCATTCAAGAAAGCAGTCTTGACATCCATCTGGTGTATCTTCCATTTCATCACTGCAGCCAAAGAAAGTACTGTTCTGATGGAAGTGTACCTGGATACATGAGAAAAAGTTTCCTCATAATCTATTCCCTCTTTCTGAGAGAAGCCACGAGCTACGAATATTTCCTTGTATTTCTCTATGATGCCATCTGTAGCATGCTTGATCTTGTAGATCCATTTGGAAGTCACAACAGACTTCCGTTCAAGTCTTGGGACAACATCCCAAACATCATCCTTCATTATTGATTGGTATTCTTCAACCATGGCATCCTTCCATTCTTTCTTTTTCGTTGCTTCTTCATAATTGGAAGGTTCTTTGTTCATGATATTACAGAGTAAAGCAACATAGTTGGTATGAGATCTAGTTCTCTTCTTTGCTCTGTGTTCTTCTTCTGGAATGCCATATCTTTCTGCATCTTGAATGATCTCTCTAGCCCATGCAGGTTTCCTCTTGTGAGAGTTATTCTCATGGGGTGTATCTACAGGTTCTTGCGGATCTTCAATTTCACGATCTGCATCTGGAATTGCTTCAGTCATAGTAGTGTATTGAAATCTAGTTTCCTTAGGTTCTTCATAATCTTCAACATGTGTCTTCCTTGATTTGATGAATGCTGAGTTTTCATCAAATGTCACATCTCTGCTGACATCAATCTTCTTGAACCCTGGAAAGTATATTCTGTAAGCCTTCGAGCTTTCACTGTAACCCACAAAGATACCCTTCTTTCCTGAAGGATCTAGCTTGGTCCTCTTTTCCTTTGGGACATGAGTATATATTGGACAACCAAAAATTCTTAGATGGCTGACTTCAGGTTTCTTACCAGAAAAGACCTCTTCTAATGTCTTGTTGTCCAATATCTTGTGGGGTGTTCTGTTCTGCAAATATACAGCTGTCCTAGCTGCTTCTGCCCATAGATGCATAGGTAGATCCTGGTCATGCAAAATTTCCCTTACTGCTTCCATGATTGTTCGATTCTTTCTTTCTGCAACTCCATTCTGTTGTGGATTGTAAGGAGCAGTCAACTCCCTCTTAATCCCTTAATCACTGCATAGCTTCTTGAAGTCACCTGAAGTGAATTCTCCACCGTTGTCGGATCTGAATGTTTTGATCTTCTTATTAGTTTGGTTCCCCATCAAGGTTTTGAATTCCTTGAACTTATCAAACACTTCATCTTTGTTCTTCAAGAAGTAAACCCAAGTCTTCCTGGAGAAGTCATCAATGAAAGAGATATAGTAAACATACCCACTCAGATAACTGGATGACATCGGACCACATACATCAGAGTGGATAATTTCCAAGATACTTTTTACCTTGCTTTCACTACTTGGAAATGCCTTCTTTATGTTCTTTCCGTTTGCACACCCTTTTCAAACACCTTCATGCTTGGTCTTGATTTCAGGAAGACCTTTTACAGCTTTACTTGCAATTGGTAATGCTCTGTAGTGCATATGTGCAAGTCTTCTATGCCAAAGTTCACTTGGCTCCATGGAATCATGCACCATGGCATGTTCAGGTTGTCCCTTCAATTTATACAATCCTCTCTCTTGCTCTCCAATCACGACTGCATCATCTATGGTCTTTCCCTTTGGCCACATTAAAAATTGGCCATCCACAAATGCAACCCTCATACCTTTTGCATCCAATGCAGATATGGAGAGTAGATTTTTCTTGAGCCCAGGTACATAAATAACTTCTTTCATCTTCAAATATTTTTCAGAATCTAGGTTGTAAGAGGCTTCACCACTTCCTTTGATAGGGTATTGATAGTCATCCCCAAGTTTCACTTTATGGGGTGATTCATGTTCAGATAGATTTACAAAAGATTCTTTAAACCCAGTCATTTGTTTGGAAGCCCCACTATCAATAAGCCAATCATTACATCCATGAGAAATAGTACTTGTGAGAGAAAATATTAGAACATACTCTTCTTCACTTGATGAGTCATCATCATCACTTTCTGCTCTAGCCTTCTTCTTTGGAGGTTCATCATCCTGAGCAGCATGAGCATGATATCTCTTCTTGTTGTTCTTGTTTTTCTTGTTGAAGTTGTTGTTTTTCTTCTTGGGACAATCTGCAGCAAAATGTCCCTTCTCATTGCATGTGAAGCACCTGAAATATTTATTCTCTTTATGTTGATGGTGGTGTGAAGATTTCTTGGTATAAGATGGCTTTCTCTTAGGCTTCCTCCTTTTAGTGTGAGCTGCGAGAGCTTGGTCTTCACTTCCCATCTTTTGTTCTCGTGCTACAAGCCTTGCTTCTTCTTGAGAGCATTCCTCCCACAGTCTACTGAAAGAGTTCAATTTCTTTCTTGCATAGATTCCTTGAATAAAATAATCCCATGACCTAGGTAGGCCATTTAGAGTAGTCATAACCACTTCACCATTATCTACTACTTCATCGACAACTTCAAGTTGTTCCTTGATCTGAGAGACCTTGGAGAAATAAGATTGAATGGTCTCTCCATTCAATAGCTTGACCCCTTTCAATTGATTCCGCAGAGTCATCTTCTGATTTATGTTCTTCCCTTCAAATAGCTTGGTCAAAGCGTCAAACATCTCCTTGGGTGTCTTCAAAGATGACACATGTGGTATGAGATGGTCTTTGATAGAATCAGCAATGATTCTCTTTGCCTTGACCAAGTTCTTCTTATGTAATATCTTAGCTTCTTCATCCTCTGGGATAGGGATCTCTTCTTTTATATATGAGTCCAACTCATTCTCTTCTAGGATTAACCCAATCTTATACTTCCAGGATCAGAAGTTATCATTCCCTTCAAGCTTGTCCTCAATCTTGGTGTGGCGAGACATCTTTAAAGAGTACTTCAAATGGAAATAGAAAAGATTTGGGTCTTACCACTTGGTTTGCTGAAAACTGGATCTGGTCCCGGATTAGGGTTTGTTAGAGAAACCCTAAAAATTCAAAATGTGAGTTTCAACTTTCTGAAGGGATAGAAGGATGCACCTTGATGAGCTGATCAGGCTGGTATACTCAAAATTTGATTCCTGCAAAGTTTCACCCTTCAGAAGTGCCTTTTAGTCTTCTTGGATTCACTAAGGAGGACCGTGAATTAAGGTTTGAGTTTCTCGGAGATTTACCCAACCAAAAATCTCGATCCAAAGCTCTAAACTTCAATTTTTCCAAGGAGCTTCCAGCTATGTCTTCAGATTTCAGAAATTCCTATTTTTGTGGAAACCCTAATTTTTAGGGCCAAATCTGAAAGTGCTCATAACTAAATTCTGATTGGACAGAAAGATTCACCTTGCTGAGGAGATTCAATCTATCATATTGATTTTCCAAAATCTGTGGAGAGAAACCCAATAAACAAGAAACCTTGGTTTCCACCACTGCACAATGTCTTCTTCTCAGGTTAGCTCTAATCCCATGCTAATTTTTTAGCATTAATTCAATATACTCTAGGATCTTTACTGAGAGAATAACATGTACAGTATATCAATGCATATCAATGATAGCAAGCATATCAATCATCACAAGATGCAAACATAAGAGACAATAGACACACAGAGTTTCCGTGGGGAAAACCCTAAGGTGAAAAACCCCACAACTTCCTCAGAGATAGATAGAGCAATAGTACAACCAAAGTACAACCAAAGTACATAGAGATAGAATCCTCCTAGCAGCTGATCCTCCTCCTCACATGTGCACCACTTTCCGAGTGATGGATGAGTGAGTAGTGAAGTGATCCAAATAGAGATCGGGAGATCTCTATTTATACTTATCCTGACTGCCCAATAAACTTATGGGGCCGACTTGTCTAGCTTATCACAATAACCTCATGTTACATTAATCCAGGTCAACCCCTTACAAGGTGGTTTAATAACCCATCGGAAAGTTAACACACTTGCAACACTTGTCAATACAAATGACGACACTTCCATATAGAGGAATAATACATCTCTATAGGAGTACAATAAATATATATATGAAATACATTCCGAAGTTACATATACATCAACACAAACATGTCAAGATCAACTAGAGGTGAAAAGGTAAGGATAAAATTTCATAGACGTATGGAAAATTTTATTTCTAAAAGAGGATTGTGTGATTATGATAATGAGAGCATATGTGACATTGAGTTGCCCTTGAGGTATATATATCTTGTCAAATGATAGTTACCCAAGGAGCTACCCCAAGTGGACACAAATTTCTTCCTCAATGGGAGGATTTATCACCTTGCTCCATCGTCTTTACATGGATTGGGGATATTTTCCATGGATGACATAAAGGTCAAATATGGCACTGAAACTGAATTGATGGAGTATGTTGGACCATGCTACAAATACAATGATTGGTTGTTGTTGATCCGATATATGTGAAGTATGCGGACATACATAGTGGCAAAAAATTATTGTCAACTACTTGACAACAATCTGAACAAAGGAGCTATTATGTCTATTGATGGAAGGCTTAAATATTTCATAAATATCACAGGGTTTATAAATAGTACACGAATAGGGACAACACATAAGCTACCCAATTTCATATTTGAGGGGCGTGAAGGAAATCATGTATTCGCATGTGCAACAAAATCAATAGTTACAGGTGAAGAGTTGTTGATCGATTACGGTTTGAATCAAATAGATGTGGGGTTGCTATTATGGGGGTAATTTTCTTATACAACATTTAACTCAACCTTTGATCGATGACTTATTTTTTTTTTCATGCAACAAATTTATTTATATGGCATGTTTTTTATAATATACACATGGTTAATTATATGTCATGGTTTTCATTAATCATGTTTAAGAGACATTGCTAAATATGTAATTTTCATTTTTAATATGTCTTAATTCTTATATTGTGGCAGGGTGATCGTGGCCATAGGCCACAAGCTGAACGTGGAAAGTCACCAATGGTGTCGCATGAGGTAAATGTTAGCATAATAGTACCTAATAGCATCAGTGTAATAGTAACCACAATTCATGATTATATTACAGCTATTAACATTTGACATTTTTTATGCTTATGAGCTCAATATTCAAGATGATATCATGCTTATTGTATTGTGGTAGGGGGCCAGTACTCAGAGCACACCTACAGCCTCTGTACAGGTGAACGTGACTGTCATATTAACAAAAACAATTCTTCATTAATCACGTTTATTATACATGGTTCAATTTTTACTTTTCGATATGAATACATCTTGCTTCTTGTATTGTGTCAAGGTGACCATGGGAAGTCACCAATGATGTGGCATTAGGTAAATGATAGCGTAATAGTACCTAAACATTATTAAAGCAATTATTTTTGTTATTATATGCATTTTTTTTTTACGTGAGTTTTTGTAATGATAAAAATAAATTAACTACTTTTATTGATTGATGATTGTATAGCACACCACATCAGGATGATGAGGTGGTATTTGAGGAAGATATATTTTATTCAACCAACCCAATGGAAACTATGAAGAAAGCTTTGAAAAAGTGCAATCAATAACTTTTTAGACTGATTGCAATCAAAACCAGGTCTGAAGAAATCAAAGCAAAAATTGATGACTTGACGCAAAAAATAAAACAATACGGGTTAAGTGGCATCTTTGAAATATTTTATGAACTATGATATATATTCATTTATGTTATTTTAGTTCTTTTTTTTTGATATGATCTAATCAATTGAAGTTTTCGTTTTGTAGGAATTTTTGGAGATAACACCCGTGCATCAAGTACAAGATATAGAGATCGATATTGGTAGTAGCGATGGTTCAACACATCGTCAATCTACCATACCAACGAGGCTATTTGAATCTCTTGACCAACAATGCACTTTAAATGCTACAACCTCACCGGATGTTGGAGGTCAACAGGGCCCTTCAACCACTACTACTTCACAAGATGTTAGAGAGGATAGTAGCATCAAATGTGAAAGTTTCTATCCTGGCGCAGTACGTGTGGTTAGCAGGGGATCATTGCACATTAGCTTATTGGTGGACCAAGGCTATGTTCCAATCAAGATACCAAATATTGCAGGTATTATTTAATTTATTAAGTTTTTTTTCAATGTAATTCAAAGCCACATACCTCAAATTAGTTTTAATTAATGATCATATTTTTTTTGCAGGAAATATTTTTTTTTTATAAGAACCTGCATGAGAAGGAATTTGAGATTTTTGGGCCCACCAATCATACATGGTGGAATTCCCAAAATGAAAAATTGAAAGATGATTTGATGAACCACATGGTCATCTTGTTTGGTGATACCTTCAACAGAAAAGGTGTCACTGCAGCAGGTGGCTTAAATTTGAAATATGTCAAGGAAGATTATAGGGACAATTTGAAAATTAACCATAAGTATGAGCGTCCTCTAATGGTTCCAGAGAAGGAGTGGAAGGTGCTCATGGATGATGCAAAGAAGAAGGAATTGAGAAAAAAAGGAAAGACTTGGCCAATCGGTTCAAGAAGGTATGACACATATCATATTTTCAATGAACAATGTTGAATTATTTTTTTACTTTTAAATATATTTATGTTGCGATATCTAACATATTTGAAACCTTTCATAGGATCCTCGACACCTCTAAAGTGACAAAGGAAAGAGTATAACAACATGGGAAGCACAAATTGGGCCAGGGTGGATATCAAAAACTAAGGGCACAAATTGTAAGAACCAAACGATCATTATTTGTGGCCAAAAATTTTCTAACTGTAGTGAAAAAATAATTGATTTATCACAAGAAATTTCCATGGTGTTATGCATTGCAAGGAAATTATTTTCAAGAGGAAGCCACTGAAGAAGACTTGAGGCTCAGCTTCAAGTACGGTTTTCAACATGTGTTGGAACGTTGAAAAAGCTTGGGGAAAACTCCAATTTCCCCATTGATACACACAGAGGTAAATACAATCAATAAGGCCATCATTATAATGTACTTTTGTAATCTATTCATGAATGATTACATCAAAAACTAAATGTATTTTTGTGTTTTCAGGGTGAGAGAAACAAAAGCAGCAAGGGTAGCGATACCGAACAGGTACCACCCGATGGTGGGGAGCTTCCTCATGGTGGTGGCGAGTAGCCTATCCATTAAGGTATGTATGCTATACAACAAAAGTATTTAATATGATTTTAAATACATAATTGATGACATGTACTAATTAATATTCTTCTGTGAATGGCAGAGCATGTACCTTCTCATGCTCAACCAGGAGAGGAACAAATGGAAGAACCAATGAACACTTAAGTTGTCTTATCTAGTCAGCCAACATGTAAATATCATTGTAATAATATTGGAAATAATGAAATATGTATCTCAATAATAACTTTGCATTTATATCTATATAAATGTCTTTATTTTTGCAGATGATGCCCCTCTCCATCGACCTCCACGCCCTCCTAATCGATGTACCAGAAGTATGGTATGGGAGAGCATGCCCACACAATCGACAGAAAGAGAGGGAACAACAACTACAATGGGTCAACACAACGGAGATGAAGTCCCCCTCTTCGAATTTTTGAAGAAAAAAAAATGTAGTTGTAAAAATTTAAGATTTGTATTTGACTGAGTAAAGGCATGGAATATTTACAGTTTTTTTACAAGTTTCTTGATCTAGTCGGTGCATGGTCATATTTTAGAATTGAGGTTTATAATGTGGATGTTATTGCTCAGTTCATATTTCTGAATATGTGTGGCATCTTTCAAGGACTATGGTTATCCTAAAGGGGATGGCCACACCTTCCTGAGTTAACCTAGGAAGATGAGATGACCATATCACTTATAATTGGTTTAGATCTAATATATTCATGTTATTGTTATTTCAGCATTGTTGTCTTTCATTAACAACTTAGATCTGATATATATTTCTACTGTTATTATTGTTTTTGTTTTCAGTACTTTAATGATTATTGCAGCTCTCTGTTTGATAGTATTGTGCTGATTAAAACAATTAATATACCTATATTTGTGCTTTTTGAAATTTATATGCGAAATGTTTGTTCACTTTGTTGCATAGCTTATTTTTTAATATGTGTGACATCTTCCGAGGACTATGATTATCCTCAAGGGGTTGGCCACCCCTTGGTGAGTTAACATGAGGAAGATGAGATGACCACATGAGATTCCTTATCCAGGGATGATGATTATGAGCTTCCACTCTTTGCATGAGACACATGAGACGTATGACCACATATAGTTGACAAGGCTGGGTAACCTACCCTCACGTTGACTTGATGTGCATGAGCCTAGTATGATGTTGTGTTGCCTTGTTATGTTACGTTGACTTGCATGTTTACTTGTATGTGATGTTTAGCCTTGCGGTGACTCGGGATTGACCCTTGCATGGTAATGCTGATCTATACAACCCTTAAATATTGACGTCTAGCTTGTTGATGACTAGCGTGACCCCTTAGGATTGTTTCCCACTCTTGCGTTGATCGCAAGAGACCTCCTTAGGTGCCATTCACCATAGCGCTACCTTATATGAATTTTTTGGAGTACTTTGCTGTCGTATTTTATTGTGAGTTGGTTGTATTGTTGTGTTGCTAGTGTGTTTGATTTGTGAGGGTTGGATTATCTATTTTAGGATCTTTTCTAGTTCTGGGTTCTCTCCTTTCACAGGTATGTTCTAGTTGAGTCTCATGCAAGTAACCTAATTCTAAGAGGTTGAAGTCTGTTTCGAAGCATTTTTTCTGAGGATAAGGGAGGTCTTCCCTAACATCTGATGTTGAGTTTTGTTACAATTTTATTGATCTAGTCGGTGCATGGTCATACTTTAGGATTGAGATTTCACATGTGAATGTTATTATTGCTCAATTCATATTTCTGAATATGTGTGACATCTTTCGAGGACCATGGTTATCCTCAAGGGACTGGCCACCCCTTCCTGAGTTAACCTGAGGAAGATGAGATGAGAATATCATTTATAATTGGTTTAGATCTAATATATTCATGTTATTATTATTTCAACATTGTTGTCTTTCATTAAAAACTTAGATCTGATATATATTGCTATTGTTATTATTATTTTTGTTTTCAGTACTTTAATGATTATTGCAGCTCTCTGTTTGATAGTACTGTGCTGATTAAAACAATTAATATACCTATATTTTTTTATTTTTGAAATTTATATGTGAAATGTTTTTTCACTTTGTTGCATAGCTTATTTTTGAATATGTGTGACATATTCCGAGGACTATGGCTATCCTCAAGGGGTTGTCCACCCCTTGCTGAGTTAACCTGAGGAAGATGAGATGAACACATGAGCTTCCTTATCCAGGGATGATGATTATGAGCTTCCACTCTTTGCATGAGACACATGAGACGTATGACCGCATACAATTGAGAAGTTCGGGTAACCTCCCGTCACATTGAATTGATGTGCATGAGCCAAGTATGAAGTCTTGTTGCCTTGTTATGTTACATTGACTTGCATGTTTACTTGTATGTGATGTTTAGCCTTTTGGTGACTTGTGATTGAACCTTGCATGGTAACGTTGAGCTATACATCCCTTAAATGTTGACTTCTATCTTGTTTATGATTAGTGTGACCCCTTAGGACTGTTTTCCACCCTTGTGTTGAACTTAAGATCCCTCCTTAGGTTCCATCCACCATAGCGCTACCTTATATGAATTTTTTGGAGTACTTTGTTGTTGTTTTTTATTGTGAGTTGGTTGTACTGTTGTGCTGCTACTGTTTTTGATTTGTGAGGGTTGGATGATCTATTTTAGAGTCTTTTCCAATTCTGGGTTCTCTCCTTTCACAGGTATGTTGGTCTAGTTGAGTCTCATGCAAGTAACCTAACACTAAGAGGTTGAAGTCTGAGGATAAGGGAGGTCTACCCCAACATATGATGTTGAGTTTATAATTGGTTCAGATCTGATATATATTTCTACTATTATATATAGATTTCTATTGCTATTACTGTTATTGTTTTCATTACTTTAATGGTTATTGTAGCTCATTGTTTTTGGGACATGCTGGACTTGAAGGATATTGAGGTATGTTTTTTATTTTCCACAATAATTAAAAAAAATTATTGTACTGTAGTAATACATACAACATGAAAACTATGCCATACTATTTTTCTTTACAGGTCCTCTATCTTGTGGACCCAATTGATGAGGTTGCTATTCAAAATATTCAAATGTACAAAGACATAGGTTGCTATTCAAAATCTATCTTGTGGCGATGTGTGATATGCCCAGTAGTTGTACATAAGGCATGCAGTGCATGTCCAAAAGTGATGACTCTTTTGAGGGATACACCAGGGCCAAAAATTTGTTGGAGACATCATGAATATTGTAGGTTGGATCACAAGGTTATATTTATTATATCCTTCCTTGTGGTGGCTTACAAGTGTTTTTAATCATTCTTAGTCAAGTTTATGAATGAAAACACATTAACACCATAACACATTATCTCATATACCCTAGACTGCACGAAATATCACCTTGTAGGGCATGAAATATGTAGGTCAAGATCTAACGATAACTTCCTAGATAGGTTCATGTAATAGAGCATAAGAAATGGAAAATGCAAATGAGACATAAATTTCCTTAACATTTTCCAAGGTTCCATTTTTTCCCATAGGAGAAGCTATGTTATTAATCCCCATATATGTCTATAAATATTGGTCTAAACAAAAAGATTTTCTTTAACATTTTATAGAAATTGTAGGGGAAATTGGAAATTTATTAAGCCAAAGTTTTGGTTAAGCTTCTAATGGTGCATTTTGTTGATAATTTTTCATACCCACATATTTAGTATTTTACATACCTTTTGTGTATCACAAGGATCCTATGAGTGCCCCCTTACATGTATCAGTTTAGACTCTTTTGCACCCAATACTATAAAATGTTCTTCCTTATTTGAATAGGTATCCACATGCCCCCCCTTCCATTATGTTTGATTCCTCCTTATCCCATTTATGTACCTTCCCTTTCTTTGCAATTAGGGAATCCAATTTTTTTTAATCCGCACTTTCTTTGAACATTTTAGTGCACACTTGAAATTTTGGTCACTATATGACCATAGGAATGGCATATAGTACATATTATTGGGATTCCTACATGGCCTAATACCTAAAAATGTTGCATGTATTTATTTCCCTAAATTGTTTCCTATGCTAGGTCATCCCTTAGATTTGATGTGACCAATATGTGGGAATGGTGCATGTATTGATTTTTGGTAGTTACTATACACTTCTAGGAATTGACCAATGATATTACCAATTTCCTTGAAGGAATACATTAACTAGAAATCCAGAGGAAACCTAAGGAGTTTCACCAATACTAATTGTAATGATGTATTCTCCCTTGATGGATCAAGTTACAAGCTCCACCTCTTCAAAGATACTGACATGTGCCCCCAAATCCAATGCAATCATCGAACCTTCAGAGGATTTGGTTTTGAACTAAAAATTAATACAATTCATCCATGCACCACGAGATGAAAAATTGGCACATAACCTAACAAAGGATACTATACTTCTTGTTTGAATAATTTTGTATTTCTCCTAATCCTTGCAAAAACAAGTTCTTCCCAATAATCATAGATAGTTTCGTATGTAGAGGCTAACGATTATCTTTAAAGAGATAGCTACGAGGAGATAAAAGGATAATCACATTCAAACCAATGATTAAGTAACATGATCATGTTTTAACATTAGTATCCATCAACATTAAAACCTTATTCTTCTAAGAAAGCAATCTATCCCTTGAAGATCATTTAGACTTTTCAGTCTCTGAGAAAAATAAGGGGAAAATCTACATATAGGATATGCACACTTTTCTCTAGAAAATTATGTGTATGAAGGTAACTACTCTCTTCAAAGAGATAGACATACATCCCATAACTCATACGAGTGTTTGATTATTTTGTTATTTTATTTTATTTTATTTTAAGAGTAGTGAAATAGTAGTGTCATGGATTTAATGTGAAATGCAAGTAAATATAAATGTCAAACAATCTCCAGGTCTAATCTCAACATAGTTGTTGTAGCCATATGGGTATACCTTCACACTTTCCTCTAGGATATAACATGTTTAATTTGGTCATAGTAAATATCCAAAGTCACATATGAGGGGGGCGGCATCCCTACTTTATTAAAATTCCTAGATGACAATAGTATTCACATAAAGTACAATGTATCTCACCAGATCCATACACTAAGCATATATTTGAAATACATAATTTAATTGAATAAAGGAATTTAATAAGAAGGATCCTAGATCGTTTATGAGGTACATAGACAATAGATATCTTTTGAGAACTTATAATCAATCTTCCTATTCAAATAAAAATAGGAACAATACTTTCTTGAGTTCTTTCCTGAAAAATAGTTGTCCAATATTCAAGACTATATTTTTCAAAAAACATGCATACCTACAAAATTTTCCATGCTTGTATTACTATGTATTGATGAACCATGTATTCAAATTGTATAAATATAAGGAGATCATTACACCCAAATTTTTGGTAGGTATATTTTTTTATATATTGTTTCTAGAGGTCGTTTTTCATCTCATACATTTCAACTACTCAATGCCAAATTGTTGTTACTAGAAAACATGTTAGATCTTCTTCTTATCATCGATTTGAAAACAAGGCTGAAAGATCTAGAGGCAGTGTATTGGGCCTATCATTGGAACTCAAAGAATAAAAAAAATGCCAATGGCACTAGCATCAAGGATAACAATCAAGATGCAAAGGTACATAAAGTTTCGACTATTTCCAATGAATTAGAGGAGTCAATTTTAAATTAATAGAAAATCATAGAGGATCATATTTACAAGATCAAAATGCACACCTCCTATCATAGATACTTGAAGATTCAAAACATATCAAATTTTGTTTCAGCATTCTTCAAACATTGGGCACGCATTCAAGCTATATAACTTATCTAATTATCCTTGAGAGAATTATATAGTGCATAGAGAAAACATTGATATGTGGATTTGTGAACCATATTTATTTCATTGCCAATTTCACTATCAAAATCAGGGTGCGAACATCTTCTTTAACATGCTTGTCTAGATAAGAATTTGGAGATATTTGATTACTGTGATGACAAAATAGTACTCAAAGAAATATATTCAAGAATATTTTCGATGTAATCTCTTATATCTACCTTGATTTTAAATAATTTCACAGGGAGTTTGAGGATTTGAAATCAAAGAATAACCCAACATAGATCCTTTAGGTATTGGCCATATCACATGAAATCAAAGTACATGACAAAGTATAGGAAGAGATCTAAAACTTATTGCATGCTATAATAATTTATATGACAAAGGAAAATGAGTGGGTTGAGTCAATTGGTGTCACCAAGAAGAATGATGTAGATATGAGGATACACATAGATTTGCAAAAACTTGCTTACATAATGATTAAATACCCCTTTCTACACCTTTTACAAAATGAGTCCTAGAGGAGTTGTATCTAGATAAATTTACTCCTTTCGGTTAGTATTGCATATATACTTAGGGATCAATAAGGGAAAAGGAATGTGAACTCACCTCTTTCTTAGAAAACTGTGGGTTTTGTGCTTATTGAAAAATGCCATTTGATTTAGTGAATGAACTTTTATTTTTCTTTCTTGAACTGTAATATGTGAAACTAGATTGCAACCATGATCAATATTATCTCACCTAGGGAACACTTTCGAACAAGAAACGATTATCATAGGCGAAGCATAGTGATATCATTAGGGATCTAAGAATGAATCCTTGGTGTGATCACAAAGGAATCTCACACAGAGGAAATGATCACATAGACCAACTAGGTAATGATGGAAAGGATTGTGAGCTTAGTGCATTTCTTACATGTGTGATTTAATCATATTGTTTAGGTGCATGAGTTAGATGTGTCTCTTATCTCCAACAGTTTGGACTCAAGTAAGGGATATTTCCAAAAATCCAACATGGATATTAAAAATAAGTATAATTCAATATCAAATTAATATGGAATACTAATGAGATACAAAAAATTGGGATTTTCTCCCCCTTCAAATCTCCTTCATATTTAGGGTCTATAATATTTGTCCTTTGCATAAAACACCTATTTCAATAAATCTAGAAAAATTCTATTACAAGGACTTCTATGACATTGAATTTTTTTGTAAACATTTTATTTATTTCATTTAATTTGTAAAAATTATGCATTAAAGAAATATTCCATTAAAATTGGAAAAACCAATCCTATAAAGAATGTTTTTATTGATCACAAATTTTATTTACCCCAAGTGTTTTTAATATACAATCATAAAAATGAAATGTTGTATCATTTATAACTAGTTCGGTATGCCATAAATTAGGAGGAGTATATGAAAATCTGTAATTTGTTGAATCGTGAGAAAAAATATTCATGAAGATATAAAATGTAGGATTAATGAAGTTAAGTTGCACACATAATTGCATGTTTTATTACAAGAAGATCTCTATCTATATTTGAAGTGAACAAAGTATCATATTAAATATTTTTATTGTTAAATAACATATTATAATATAGCATGATTGGAAGGAAATCACAATATTAAATTAAAATAAAATAAATTATAAGAAATGTATTGATGTCGAACCAAATAATAACTATAAATTCGTCAAAATTGGGATAGTTGTTAGGTACAACATTATACATACACAATGAAAGTGTGAAGAAATCGAATTAAGAAATCATGGCCGAGAATTACTTTCACCAAAAGGCAAAGAAAATGATAAGATTTTTAAATGTCGAAGAAATAGATGTTGAAACATATTTTTCAAATCTTTTAGTTGAACTTTATATATGACCCCATGCTCTTTTGAATTTATTTATGGCACATATCGAATGAGTCTAAATAGTCCACTTAGTACTCATTATCAATTAATTATATGGTTTTACATTGTATTTTATTCCAAAAATTACATATTACATTTATACATTCATTTAATGCATATAAGAAGATAAAAGATAGAACATATCTCGTGCTTTGTTGGCCTGTAAGAGATTATTTCAGTTAATCATAATTGAGTTAGTAATACAAACTTACAAAAAAATGAATTGAGAAATCAAATTTCTTATAGTTCAATGTCACTCACTTATGACCAATCACGTACTACCCTTAATACCACTTAGCACTCATTAGCAATAAAAATTACATACTGCATTGATAAACTCCTCTTATTAATGAATATATGCAAATAAAAGTCAATAATTTATTTCATGCCTTGTTGGCTTATATGAGATTATTGCAATTATAAACTATTAACTTAAGAATACACATTTACAAAACTTTGTGCGTGCCTTGTTGGCTTTTATGAGATGATTTTAATTACAAATATTTGATTTAAGAACGCAAATTAAAAAAATATTTTGAATGGGGAAATCAAGTGGTGTAATGCAAAAAAATGTCAAACTAAAGGCAATCATAAATAATATTAATAATTGTATTTAAATATTATTGTTAATTCTCATCTATCTATAAAAGTTTTAAAAACATACAAATTAATTCATCAAAAAATGTGTCCAACTTGTATTGAAATATTGCAATGTACGCGTTAACAAATTTCTAAAATTTAACATCTTCACCTACTATAAAGAACTCAATGTTCTATTGAACATTCGAATGTAGTTGCGTTTCTCTTTGATACGATGAAGTGTCTTAAAAAGGGGGAATAGAATTTGGACAAGCCAAGTATCAGGTTCATGTTCTATATAAGCCTTTGTTAAGATACAATTTGACCGGTATCCGGGGAATTGAGAAGTAAGCTTTGATGTATCTATTAGCAATATATTTGATTTTTCGTACATATTTCCATATTTGGACCACACATCACTTAACATTTTCTCATAAAATTGTATCACACTACATTATTTGAATTTTGTTTCCAAGTGACAATGAGAGCTGTCCCATATGAATTCAAAGTCACTTGTATCAGTATTTGATTTTTCAACTACTTGTGTGTAGGACCCCTCCTTTAGGGTCCCCTTGAGCTGAACCTGAAACTTTAAAAACTTCATACAAACAAATTAGCCATTATAGTTATTAAAAAAAAATAAAATAAAAGAGTGAATAGCTTAACAAAAATAAGCAAACCTTAACCTGTCAACCCGATCTAGCTGGTCCATTGTTGTCTGCGTCTTCTGTAGGACCCCTCCAGCAAAGCTCGTTTAACCATAGGCGAAGCAACCGTTAGCTTCGCCACCCAACCATAGGCTCATGCTTTCAGTCGCATGGCCTCCCCCGAGCTTTGGGTCGTAGAGCTCACACAAGTATTTCAGAAATTCAGCTTGGGCTTCCCTTCCCACCAGGATTTCTAAGCCAAACCCATAGATAGCAACAAGTCTTTGAGGCATTCGAAAATTACGACAATCGTCCAAATTATGGGCCCTTTACCCATTCCCTAAGCCTTCCTTATAAAGGAAAATCTCATGCGACACATGTCGCTTCATGCATAATTAATTATTTTTAATTAATTATTTAATTAAAACACTCACCCATCCAAGTGTCAGTTTCTTTGGGAAGTGCACCTACACCCCTAAGTTTGCTCTAGTTTGTCCCCCAAATATTTTAATCAACTCCTAGCTTTTAGTTGACTAGGTGTCTAATCTTAGGATTCTATTTTGCTCCTAAATAATGATTTCTATTATTTTAAATGCTCAACAAAATAACTATTCATGTGCAAATGTCTAAACTATTTTTTTTTATGCATTTGCTAAGTAATAATCTAGAGTTATTCTCCTAAGTTTTTATGCAGTTTAATTTAACAATCAAACTCACTAGGATCACGGTGCCGCGCCGTTGGTATCCTGGTTCCTTAACTTTAATTCTCTGACATGGCACCACTCCGTCGGGTCCAGTCATCCATGGTTTCCATTCCTTGGCATGGTACCGCATCATTGGGTCCTTGCGTCCATTCTTTCCATTCTCGACAGGGTACCGCATCGTCGGGCCCTTCTGCCACCATCTTTTCGTTTTGACTTGCGGGAACTCTTGTAGGGATTTTAGGAATCGTTACCATCCATCCTCCGTCTACATGCTATCTAGGGACTAATGGCGCTGAGGAGTGAGTCCGTTCTCACTGCGCGCCCCCCAACTCGTACGTGACCAGCTCCGTCGTGGCCCACCTCGTACGCCCTCACGCCTTCCTCTTGAGCAAGCGGATCAGTGCTTATCTGCTCAAGCGTGGTATTCCGTCGGAAGTCGACATCGTCGTCGCTCTCCCTGTGTGTGATTTACTCATACTCTACGACCCTTCATATTCCTTTGTGTGTCTGTTGGTGAACCGTTTCACCTGTCGCTACACACATTTCTCGCAAACGTAAATTAGTAGCACTGTCCTCAATAATCACAATTTGTTTTATAAATCTGTTGCTTCATTAAGCATCTATAATTTACTTAATCATTACTCATTCATCTAATCACATAATCAATTGCACAGCTAGTCGTTAAGCATCATTCATATGTACAGTTTTCATATCAAAGTTAATCGTTAAACAACATGAAATTGTCCATTCACAATAACTATCCAAATGCACATATATCAATCAATCGTAATCATAAATATACTCAAAATAAAATCATAGGGTTATTTTATTAATGTTTCAAACAGTCAGGTGACTCAGCAGGTGCCCTCAATGTCTATAGTAGTCTAGGGGCACTACATACACCCCTACTTAATTAGAACTTCGTCCCGAAGTTCAGAATAAAAATGGAAAGCTATGACGCATCTCAGTTACGTCCTCCCAAGTTGCAGAGCTAGGACTGTAGCTGTCCTACTGCACTTTGACTTGATCAATCCAGGCTAATCATTAAGCAAGAATTAACCAATCAATTATACCACTCCACACATATAATTTAATTCTTTAATCCATTTATCAATTATTGTCGTCATTCCCATCTTCAGGTTTTCCTCAATCAGTTAAGACATAACAAGGCTCAAGAGACCATTATATCGAAGTTTTTCAGTCGGGTCACTCGACAGGTGCCCTTAAGGTCCACAGTCATTCTAGGGGCATTACATACACCCCCTCCTAAATAGAACTTCGTCTTGAAGTTTTTTTTTTTTTTTCTTGTACTTTCGACGCTAGGCGTTATCTTTTTTTTTTTTTATTCTCATCCCCATGTCATTGTATTCTAGTTTTCTCCAATAATCATGGCTATAAGCACAAGTGGTTAAAGTCATTAGCTCCAATATCATCTAGAATGGTTACAATACACCCTCAGGAACTTAATCGTAACTTCGTATCATATCAATCCGATAATACATTCCATAATTGTCAGTTCCAACTAGATTTTCTATATCTCTTATTCATTCACGAAGGTCCATGATGTCCAAATTTTCAACAAGCTCCATTGCATCAAAAGCCACCCAATAATTTATAAACATAACAAATCCAAACAAGGATTCAAATCTATTTGGTTATCCTCCTAAGAAGGTAAACATCATAAAATATTCGATAAGATATAATCACGGTTTTAACAAATCAGGAGAGACCCTCAAATTGTCCCAATCCAAATTCCATAAGACCACTTCCGAATCCCAAAATGTCGGTTCTCAATTCGATAGGATTCCTAGGGCCGGAACTTAATGATTTAGTCGAACATATTAAAATCTATCTGTTAGTCCTTTCATCAGTATCATCATTCGAGGTTAATGAGATTGTCACACCCTTACCTCATTTCATCATTCATGTCATCGTAAGACCACTTCGTTAGTTTCATCAATTCGTACAATGTGTGTTTTCTTAATCCCATCGAGTTTCATCTCGATGGCTAGTTGTCGTTGAGGTCAGCTCGTCATACCGATCACATTGATATCTCATTTTCAAATTTTTAAGTTTGTTTCGCTCCCTCAACAATCTCTTAAAGTATCGTCAATCTGAGTATCTTGGTATCTTGTTAGTCAAAATTTATCGATTTTTTTTTTTTTCATCATATAGTAAATTCACCACATATATATCCATCTACTTGTCTACTCATCATGGCTATGTAGGAAAGTTTTAAATATCTCCGGTCTTTGTTCCTTTCTCTAGTTATCGATACAATCTCTAATCGACCATTTCCTTTCTTAGTTGGCATATTTTAGGCTCTTTATAATTGTTACTATTTCACTTGTTGTATATGTATTCAACAACAATGGCCAAGATCACCCATATTTCTTTCATGTAACCCAACCAACATTAGTTGATCTTAGTTAGCATCATGATTACATTTTAGCTAAGAGATCAATCTTTCCTAGTCACTTTCTTCCTTCTCTATAGTTACGTATAACTATCATGTTTAAAACAATGTCTGAATTTCAAAATAAGAATTTACCCTTCCCAATTCAGTTCTTCACTACATACCTTAACCATTACTAAACTTATCTTACATGCCACCTCTCTCTTCTCATAATCCAAAGTATAATTAAATATTGGAGTGCCATTTACTTAGTATAATCTCAGATTTTTATAAACAACGTTATGCAAGGTTTTCTTCTCTTCCTAACTTAAGCACAGTTAAGATTCTATAATTCAAGTAAGTTTAACTTCTCTCTTTTCACAATTCAAAGCAAAATTACAAACTAGTAGTGCATACCTGCGAAGCCATCGCCTTGATTTCATAAAATAAGCATTTACAACCAATCGATAAAATTCTTAATGAAAAACCCCTCATCAAAGTATATGAACCCTGAATACCATTCAAACTTACATACTAGCAAATTTAGAGGAGAATAATTCTAACCTGTTCGAAGAGCTGGAAGTATTCTTGTCGAGGATGAAGAAGTAAAACCGCAGTTCTGACTTTTTTTTATGTCAATCCTTATGCATCACCAACGAACCCAAATGTAGGGTCTCTTCTCATGAGCAAGTGAAAAATATTTTTGTACTAACATCCTTCATATCAAGTGTAGGTCATGAGCTGTAGAGATGACTGCTACGGTCGGATGTGTATCCCCACGAAGACTGCAGCTCCAATCCCGTTGTCTATCACACGGTTACCAACAAACCGCTAAAAACATATGAGTCCGATGCCCTCAAGGCTCGACCGGCTCTGATACCAAATGTAGGACCCCTCCTTTAGGGTCCCCTTGAGCTGAACCTGAAACTTTAAAAACTTCATAGAAACAAATTAGCCATTATAGTTATTAAAAAAAAATAAAATAAAAGAGTGAATAGCTTAACAAAAATAAGCAAACCTTAACCTGTCAACCCGATCTAGCTGGTCCATTGTTGTCTGCGTCTTCTGTAGGACCCCTCCAGCAAAGCTCGTTTAACCATAGGCGAAGCAACCGTTAGCTTCGCCACCCAACCATAGGCTCATGCTTTCAGTCGCATGGCCTCCCCCGAGCTTTGGGTCGTAGAGCTCACACAAGTATTTCAAAAATTCAGCTTGGGCTTCCCTTCCCACCAGGATTTCTAAGCCAAACCCATAGATAGCAACAAGTCTTTGAGGCATTCGAAAATTACGACAATCGTCCAAATTATGGGCCCTTTACCCATTCCCTAAGCCTTCCTTATAAAGGAAAATCTCATGCGACACATGTCGCTTCATGCATAATTAATTATTTTTAATTAATTATTTAATTAAAACACTCACCCATCCAAGTGTCAGTTTCTTTGGGAAGTGCAACTACACCCCTAAGTTTGCTCTAGTTTGTCCCCCAGATATTTTAATCAACTCCTAGCTTTTAGTTGACTAGGTGTCTAATCTTAGGATTCTATTTTGCTCCTAAATAATGATTTCTATTATTTTAAATGCTCAACAAAATAACTATTCATGTGCAAATGTCTAAACTATTTTTTTTTATGCATTTGCTAAGTAATAATCTAGAGTTATTCTCCTAAGTTTTTATGCAGTTTAATTTAACAATCAAACTCACTAGGATCACGGTGCCGCGCCGTTGGGATCCTGGTTCCTTAACTTTAATTCTCTGACATGGCACCACTCCGTCGGGTCCAGTCATCCATGGTTTCCATTCCTTGGCATGGTACCGCATCATTGGGTCCTTGCGTCCATTCTTTCCATTCTCGACAGGGTACCGCATCGTCGGGCCCTTCTGCCACCATCTTTCCGTTTTGACTTGCGGGAACTCTTGTAGGGATTTTAGGAATCGTTACCATCCATCCTCCGTCTACATGCTATCTAGGGACTAATGGCGCTGAGGAGTGAGTCCGTTCTCACTGCGCGCCCCCCAACTCGTACGTGACCAGCTCCGTCGTGGCCCACCTCGTACGCCCTCACGCCTTCCTCTTGAGCAAGCGGATCAGTGCTTATCTGCTCAAGCGTGGTATTCCGTCGGAAGTCGACATCGTCGTCGCTCTCCCTGTGTGTGATTTACTCATACTCTACGACCCTTCATATTCCTTTGTGTGTCTGTTGGTGAACCGTTTCACCTGTCGCTACACACATTTCTCGCAAACGTAAATTAGTAGCACTGTCCTCAATAATCACAATTTGTTTTATAAATCTGTTGCTTCATTAAGCATCTATAATTTACTTAATCATTACTCATTCATCTAATCACATAATCAATTGCACAGCTAGTCGTTAAGCATCATTCATATGTACAGTTTTCATATCAAAGTTAATCGTTAAACAACATGAAATTGTCCATTCACAATAACTATCCAAATGCACATATATCAATCAATCGTAATCATAAATATACTCAAAATAAAATCATAGGGTTATTTTATTAATGTTTCAAACAGTCAGGTGACTCAGCAGGTGCCCTCAATGTCTATAGTAGTCTAGGGGCACTACATTGTGGAATGTTTTTACATTGTATTTTATTCCAAAAAATACATCACATTTATACATTCATTTAATGCATACAAGAAGATAAAAGATAGAGCGTATCTCGTGCTTTGTTGGCTATTATGAGATTATTTCAATTAATCGTAATTGAGTTAATAATACAAACTTACAAAAAAATGAAATGAGAAATCAAATTTCTTATAGTTCAATGTCACTCACTTATGACCAATCTCGTACTACCCTTAATACCACTTAGCACTCATTAGCAATTAATTTTGTGTTTTAAAACAATTGCAACTTCAATTATATGGGGTTTTATTTCAAAAATTACATATTGCATTGATAAACTCCTCATATTAATGAATATAGGCTAATAACAGTCAATAATTTATTTCATGTCCTGTTGGCTTATATGAGATTATTGCAATTATAAACTATTAACTTAAGAATACACCTTTACAATAAGTTATAGATTGGGAAATCAAATGCCTATACCTTTCAAAATCATTCATCTATGACTCATCATGCTTCAATCTAAATTCTAGTACACTTAGAACTCATTATCATTGAAGTAATATTTTTTGTAAGAAATGTGCTTTTATATAGATGGAGGTTTAATTCAAAATTTGTGTGTCACTTGTATTAATCGATATAGATCAATAAAACTAAAGAGAACTTCATTCCTTGTTGGCTTTTGTAAGATGATTTAAATTACAAATAATTGATTTAAGAGTATGTAATTTAAAAAATATTTTGAATAGAGAAATCAAGTGTTGTAATGCACTTGTATTAATACATATAGATAAATAAAACTAAAGAGAGTTTCTTGCATGCCTTGTTGGCTTTTATGAGATGATTTAAATTACAAATAGTTGATTTAAGAGCACAAATTTAGAAAATATTTTGAATGGGAAAATCAAGTGTTGTATGATGCAAAAACTTGTCAATCTAAAAGCAATCATAAATAATACTAATAATTGTATTTATATATCATTGTCAATTATCATCTATCTATAAAAGTTATAAAATCATACAAATTAATTCACTAAAAAATGTGTCCAACTTGTATTGAAATATTGCAGTGTAATCGTCAACAAATTTCCATAAAATAATATCTTCACTTAATACAAAGAACTCAATGTTCTATTGAACATTCGAATGTAGTTGCGTTTCTGTTTGATGCGATGAAGTGTCTTTAAAAAGGGGAATAGAACTTGCACAAGCCAAGTATCGTGTTCATGTCCTATATAAGCCTTTATTAAGATACAGTTTGACCGATATCCGAGGAATTGAGAAGTAGGCTTTGATGTATCTATTAGCAATACATTTGATTCTGTGTACTTATTTCCATATTGGGACCACACGTCGCTTAGCCTTTTCTCATAAAACTGTATCATACTACATGATTTGAATTTTGTTTGCAAGTGACAATGGGACCTATCCCATATGAATTCAAAGTCACTTGTATCAATATTTGATTTTTCAAGTACTTGTCGAATGTACTTGTTAGTAACATTTGATGTCCATATCGCAACATCATAATGTTTTAGGCAGTATTTTAATACTTCTAATTGAAAAGGCCTACAAAAGTAGGATTTATCACCAAGCTCCCAATCTGGTTTTCTTTGAATTTGACAACTCGTATCATCTTTGGAATATGACGAGAAGAATACTCCTTCCATTTCAAAGATCAACAAGATCTTCCGACTGATATTAACTCCCATCTGCATTGCTGCCACATATATAACATTAACATATTTTCACTTCAAAACTTCATTGCTTAATGGCATCAAAACATATCCAATTTATTTCCACTCCCAAACAAACAACTTAATGAAAAAAATAAAAGTAATTTCAGTGGAATAGTTTTTTTATACAAACACATTCAACTACTACTCAAATCACTAATTTTTAAGAATTGTAATGAGATAAACTACAATTTAAAAATATAATTACAATAGTCGAATTCATTTGAACTAATTATATGTTAATATCTACATACTACCTAAATTTACAATTTTTAAATTTAAATTAAGCAAACTATTTATATGTTCATTTTTACGTACAACCTCATACGATATTTTAATTTTCAAGAAATTATAAGAAAAATTCATATAAGCACATTGCAATGAAATTCAAATCACAATTTAAAAATATAGTTACAATGGTCCAATTCAAACCAATTATATGTTAATTTATACCCACCACCTAGATTTACAATTTTTTAAATTTCAATTAAACAAGCTAATTATAGGTAATTTTTACATACAACCTGATATGATTTTCCATTTTTTTAATTTCTAAGAAATAATAAAATTTCATATGATAACATTGAACTAACATTCAAATCATTGATTTGTAAGAGTTATAATGATCAATTAAGACGCAATTGATAAATAAATTGCAATTGCTCAAACATAGTAATTGTACGTTAATTTATACATACAACCTAATACAATTATTTAATTAATATGGAATACTACAATTTTATGCAAACACATAAGACTATTATTCAAATCACTAACTTTTTATAACTCAATATCTCAATATAAATAAAAATAATAATAATATGTTAATTTATAATAATGACACAACAACAATCCTTATATGGGTATTATGAAATAATATTGACATTAAATTGATAATAAAATAAAACACAGTAATAACACATCACATGTAGAATTAAGTCATCAAATGTACAATGACCAAGAATTTATATCATAAACTTCAAGATTTTGTTTATAGAGGAAATGAATAACAGTCATCTTAATGTACTATTAAAAGTCATTGAAGATTCTTCAAAATATCTCGAACATCGGGTGCCTTGTAGAATTTATTCAATAAGCTCCACAGATCAGCGATCAACCATTTATCCTCATTCTTTCCATCAAACGAAGGGGCGATAATCACATTTTCTTTGGGATTTCCTTTCTTTGTCTCCATTGAACAATCCACTAGAATAGTGTTAGTAGCATCATATTGAGAATACATTCTCCACACTTTTTTCAGATGTTTTTTGTATATAGTAATTGTACGTTAATTTATACATACAACCTAATACAATTATTTAATTAATATGGAATACTACATTTTTATGCAAACACATAAGACAATTATTCAAATCACTAACTTTTTATAACTCAATATCTCAATATAAATAAACAAAATAATAATATGTTAATTTATAATAATGACACAACAACAATCCTTATATGGGTATTATGAAATAATATTGACATTAAATTGATAATAAAATAAAACACAGTAATAACACATCACATGTAGAATTAAGTCATCAAATGTACAATTACCAAGAATTTATATCATAAACTTCAAGATTTCATCAAATGTACAATGACCAATAATTTATATCATAAACTTCAAGATTTTGTTTATAGAGGAAATGAATAACAGTCATCTTAATGTACTATTAAAAGTCATTGAAGATTCTTCAAAATATCTCGAACATCGGGTGCCTTGTAGAATTTATCAATAAGCTCCACAGATCAGCGACCAACCATTTATCCTCATTCTTTCCATCAAACGAAGGAGCAATAATCACATTTTCTTTGGGATTTTCTTTCTTTGTCTCCATTGAACAATCCACTAGAATAGTGTTAGTAGCATCATATTGAGAATACATTCTCCACACTTTTTTCAGATGTTTTTTGTATATAGTAATTGTACGTTAATTTATACATACAACCTAATACAATTATTTAATTAATATGGAATACTACATTTTTATGCAAACACATAAGACTATTATTCAAATCACTAACTTTTTATAACTCAATATCTCAATATAAATAAACAAAATAATAATATGTTAATTTATAATAATGACACAACAACAATCCTTATATGGGTATTATGAAATAATATTGACATTAAATTGATAATAAAATAAAACACAGTAATAACACATCACATGTAGAATTAAGTCATCAAATGTACAATTACCAAGAATTTATATCATAAACTTCAAGATTTCATCAAATGTACAATGACCAAGAATTTATATCATAAACTTCAAGATTTTGTTTATAGAGGAAATGAATAACAGTCATCTTAATGTACTATTAAAAGTCATTGAATATTCTTCAAAATATCTCGAACATCGGGTGCCTTGTAGAATTTATTCAATAAGCTCCACAGATCAGCGATCAACCATTTATCCTCATTCTTTCCATCAAACGAAGGGGCAATAATCACATTTTCTTTGGGATTTTCTTTCTTTGTCTCCATTGAACAATCCACTAGAATAGTGTTAGTAGCATCATATTGAGAATACATTCTCCACACTTTTTTCAGATGTTTTTTGTATATAACTTGTGTTGAATTATCAATGTCATTTTTTCCCTTTTGTTGTTTGCAATCTGAAGCAGTCCATGTAAACAAAAATTTAGCTTGTAATGTTTCTGAAACCAGCTTTTTCATAACTCTTGTTGTGTTTTGTTTCAAAGATGTCGTCCAAATTGCAATGTCAAGAGATTCTTTTCTGGAACACATTTCAAGAAATGTTTTTGCATGTGGACGAAACCAAAATGATTTTTTCTCTATCGTGTAATCTGCGGCCCTTCCCATTTTCTCGATAAATTCTTTTTGTGATGCATCACCATCAACGCTCTGATAGAAAATGTTATTCAATTAAAAAATAACTAATTTATTTTGACTTATAATAGCTGCAAAACAATAATGGATCATAGTAAATTCATTTTATTCATGCTACATAAATTATTATTAAAAAAATTGTTGAAGAAATACACTCACTTTGAGTATTTTTTGTACTAGTTATTGATAAGCCACACTTCTCTTGTATTGTCTTCATAGAACCTAGAGCCAAAATAACAAACCTTCAATCAAATACCAATAATACTTCTTTAAATCAATTTTTTTTTATAAGACATATTTTATGTTTAATTGAAAATAAGAGACATGTGAAGTACCTGATATGATATCATGTTCTTGACTATGGCTTTCTGTCACATTCCCTTGATCGTTGTCTTTTTTCTCCTCATTTGCTACTGTAATAAACATATGAAATGTTATAAAATGTATCAACGAATGAAATTCATTAAATAAATAGGCATAGAATCCAAAGAATCACTAGAGAAAGAACAAAACAAGTACAATACAACAAAAGAAACAAAATAAATTATGTACCTGGTATGGTATTTTCTTCGTCTTGTATTTGCATCTTGAAAACTTCTTCGACATTGTGCACACTATGTTGATCATTGCTTTGTTGCAAAGTGTCGTTGTTTTCTTTACAATTTCCGCCATTAGTAGTTATAATAAACATCTTGTTAATCAAGATTTATAAATAGCATAGAATCCAACGAATCACTAGAGAAAGAACAAAACAAGTACAATACCTGGATATTCCAACAGCAATATATTAGACATTGGTTTTTGCAATTGGAAGGATTCTTGATTAGTCAGCATGGTAGTCCTTTGTAACTCATTTTCTACGACACATGCCATTCTTCTTCCATATGTACAGCAAGCCTGCTGTAAATTTTTCCCCGCATAAAGAGAAATAATCAAATTTAGATCACTATGTTGTTGATGCATTTGCAATAATTCTTCCCAGAATTCAAAATCTCTCTCATTTTCATCAGATATGTCTCTAAAACTGTGAGAGTATATTGAGGCCTGTAAAATTTTTGACTCTTCACTATAGAAATGTATAGTTAAAACTATATCATAACTATAGTTATTTTGTTCTTTATATTCATAAAGACCGGTAGCCATTTTATAGTTGACATTTTAGTCCTTGACAACAATCTCCAGAGCTTGGCGTACATCCTTACAAGACCAAATTTCTACTAAGATAATCATAGTAAAATCTTTCAACCCATTTTTTTCGATTAAAAATCGAAACAATTCAATATAGTGATCCTTAAGGAATGATTCATCTTTCAAAGCCAATGTATCCAACACAACAAAGTCAGTGTATAACATTGGTTGAAACAGACAAGGAAAAGAGTGCAAAAGTGTTGACAAGAGGCTAGGACCCCCATAATGACAACCGAATTCAAAACTGTTCTCAATTTCCTGTATATCTGTCGATGCATCAATTATTCTATCAAGGACCACACAGGCTTGTGGAGAAAGGGACTCTATTTTTGTATTTCGTGATCCTTTTACATATTTACACCCTTCCATTGTCTTACAGAAGTTGGCAAATATGATATCAGTAATTCCATAATGCTCAAGAATATTGGATATTGTAAGAATCTTATCATTCAGATTCTTATCATGCCTTTTGCAATATGTTACCATTGCCTCCAAAATTGTTCTTTTGGTTTTCAATTGTGAACAATAATCTTTCATTTTTATGGCATTGGTTGGATGGTTCACTAGAATAGAAAACCAGACAGTTCCATCCAATAGTTTATCTGCTACAAAACACATTTCTTCAGCGGTTAGTCCCTGAAGGGGACGGAAAGAACTTGATACCAAACTGTTAATACTATTTGTCTTATAGTTTGGATCCTTAGGTTGGTTTGGAGAACACATTAATGTCCCTAGTTTGTAACAATTAAAAACAACTTCCCATTTATCCCAAGTAGTATCATCAAGATATAACAAGACTTTTTTTTCAGCAAAGTTTGTTAGTGGAGAATCGAAGAAAGAGCACAACATTTCATCATCAACCTGTTAAAAAATAACAAATATAAATTAGTAAGAATGTGATATCAAAAATAAAATAGCCATGAATTTAGTTATAACAATATAAACTAAGTGCAAAAAAAAAAAATTGCATACTTTGTCTTCAGCCGTCTTAGAATTCCCACATTTTTGTTTCTTTAATTTATTTGTGGCAATTAGGAATTGTCTTGCAGATCGCACAGAATCAATGAATGGAGTTTTGAAGAACACTGTGTTTGCAGAATTTAACTGGCAGCAAATACGAATCACCACACTGGGAGCAACTAATGGATCTAAGAATCGAGCATTACGTTCTTTGTACTTCTGTTTTGCCTCCCCAGATAGACTGAATTTAGGATTTGATAATATTTCTTTTGCTGCTTGAATGGTGTGTTTCCCATCAACTATCCAAAAATTGATGTTCTTGGCATTTATATCCATTTCATTCATGATTTTCACAGGGTTTCCAATCGGATCAGACTCTTTTGTGTCAAATGGAATCAGAAGAGCATCAGGAAATGATGCTTGAAATTTCTGTAGGAATGATTTTACTAATACTCGAACATTTAAATCATCCCGGATCTCAATTTATATAACTTGGGTGCTTCTACACATCTTCGAACATCCACCTTCATGGTAAAAGAGCTTGAAAATAAATAACTGTCCTTAAAATTTTCATGGATTTCATCGCATTGGTCAGCAAGCTTCTCTATCTGAGAGTCTTCTTTTAGAAATTCTACAAACTCTGTAGTAGGCATGAACTCACTTTCTTTAATGATCTGTTCTAGCTCAGCTAAATATACCCTTCTCAAAGCAATAATTTGAGCCTCGAGTTTATCATCTGGTATTTTATCAAGTAGTTTACCTCTTTGTTGCAAATAAAGAAACACGGATGATGTTTTCTTACATCTCACATAGCGATATTTCATAATGTTGGTAATACGTTGTACAAGATCATCACAACTCTTTAGACCAGATTCATTGAAGCTCTCAAAACTGTCCAACTTAAACTGTGACTTTTTTATTGACTCTGGAAATTCTGTATTAGTATCAATCAAATATGGTCTAAATTTTGTGTAATCAACTTGGCAAGAAAATAATTTCACTTCATTTTCTTCAATTACTTCCATTTGAAAATCGATCTGACTATGATTGAGAGCATAGAAACTAACAATTATCCCTATCCTTTGTATATCATTTCCATCCATGGATCCAAATAGATACATATCTGGAAACATATTCATGGGACTTTCAATCTCAACATACCAATCTTCGACATACTCAAATGCAGCAGATGTTTTGAACTTTTTAATCATTTCAAAATTAGAACCCATTGTTGAATTTATAATCTGAGTTGAATGAAGCTTTTGTTTTTTGAATGCTGATTGTGGCATTTTACTTGCTTTGGAGAGGACAGTTTCAAAAAACAATAATAAGCAATTATTACTATAAATAAAATGAAATCAAAATCACAAATATTACCATATAGTCTTCTAGTCTAACCATTTAGAAATGAGAGAATAATATTTAAAACCACCATACCACATGGGGGAGACGTTGTTTGTGTGTCACTTGCAATTCGTTTTTTCTTCAAATTATTCCTTGGAATTGTCATTGCACCAGAGTCCATAACTTCTAAAAACAATAATAAATAGTCGACTATAAGTTTAAATTGTTTTAAAAATACATGAAATAATGAGCATTATCAAAGAATATTCTATTACATGTCTTGTATTCACATGCACAAGAATAATAAGGGTAATGTGTTATGGAAACATATTAAATACTTAGAGATAAATAAAAATCCATTGCATCTACCACAAGTAGGGACTCATTAAAAAGAAAAGTTTTCCTTCTCAAAAATGCTAGAAGGAAATGCTTATGCTAGAAAGAAAGCTAGCAGTCGCTAGCTTTCATTGATCTTTTGCCATGTGCTTATTTCAAAATAGAGAACATGGCACAAGCTTAAGGTATAAGCTAGCAACCACCAATCACCATGGACAGGATTTTTCTATTGGAAAGCTAGCGATTGCTAGCTTTCTTTCTAGCATAGGTATATGTTATTATCCTATAAGTAAATGCTTATGCTAAAAGGAAAGCTAGTAGTCGCTAGCTTTCCTTGATCTTATGCCATGTGCTTATTTGAAAATAGAGTACATGGCACAAGTTCAAGGATTTCCTTACCTAACTAATTTATGTTTTGTGACCTCATGTGAAGCTTGGAGGCTACACCAAGAATATAATTTTTGAGATAATTTCCATTGCTAATAACAAGTAAATTATACAAAGACACTACCTCTAGTTTTCTATTGCTAATAACAATTAAATGTTACACATAGATTACCTCTAGTGCGAAAATAGACATAAACATAGTAAAATATACATAAAGAAGACCTCATTCATTATAGCTTTTATACCAAATTAAGTTTATTGGTTTACTTAAAGACCTGTGAACAAAAAAATAAATAAATTGAACCCATATAAATGATAGACTATAAATCATCATATATTTTTTTTGAACAGAAACTAAAAAGGAGTATATTATAAAGGGGCTGTGCACATCCATTCAGTACATAGCAAAAAGAGAGGAAGAATATTCCTGCAGAGCAGAGATAGAGCATTGTAGACTAAGCCTGCAAAGGGTCCAAAAAACTATATACAGAGTTCTTCCATGATGACTAACAGAACGGGCAGTATATACCCTTATATATTGCTTACATAATAAAAGACAAAAAAACATATATCCATAAAAACCAGATTACAGGTGGCCCCTGAAGTGGACTGGCTGCACCACTGATTCTTCCTCCATCTGACGCTCCCCTTCAACAGTTATTGCATTGTTCCTGCTGCCCTGGTTCATGGAAATGATTCGCACAAGGTCCTCCTGGATCATATCCACCTTCCCCATCATCTCGCGCAAGGAGCTTTCATTATCATCGATCCTGGAGTCATGGTTGCTGATTTGAAGGGAAGTGTAGCTCACAGTGTCCTCCATCTTTTTTATAACGCAGGCTATCTCCCTGTTATCCATAAATCCTATGGAGACTATCTCATACAGCCGCCCCAAACTTTTCTTGATGTCCTGGATGCCGGTATTGTCCCCTGGCTGAGCCATTCTGCCAAAATCAGAGGAAATAACAAGACAGTCAAACTGCCTGAGCAAAGAATCAGCAGTTAAATTACTACACGAACCCTCACGCGCTGAGCAATTAAGGATGCAACTGAGCACTAACAGTTCCTGATGGAGCACCGAACCCCCTTGTCCGTCAGAGAAGACCTTTAAATCATCATATTTTTATGTCATTAACCAAGTAGTTCTTTTATCATTACATTTTGTTAACTCATTAAACAACATAAGGGTCATGTGTCCTGGAAACATATTGCTTACATAATAAAAGACAAAAAAACATATATCCATAAAAACCAGATTACAGATGGCCCCTGAAGTGGACTAACTGCACCACTGATTCTTCCTCCATCTGACGCTCCCCTTCAACAGTTACTGCATTGTTCCTGCTGCCCTGGTTCATGGAAATGAGTCGCGCAAGGTCCTCCTGGATCATATCCACCTTCCCCATCATCTCGTGCAAGGAGCTTTCATTATCATCGATCCTAGAGTCATGGTTGCTGATTTGAAGGGAAGTGTAGTTCACAGTGTCCTCCATCTTTTTTATAACGCAGGCTATCTCCTTGTTATCCATAATTCCTATGGAGACTATCTCATACAGCCGCCCCAAACTTTTCTTGATGTCCTGGATGCCGGTATTGTCCCCTGGCTGAGCCATTCTGCCAAAATCAGAGGAAATAACAAGACAATCAAACTGCCTCAGCAAAGAATCAGCAGTTAAATTACTACACGAACCCTCACGCGCTGAGCAATTAAGGATGCAACTGAGCACTAACAGTTCCTGATGGAGCACTGAACCCCCTTGTCCATCAGAGAAGACCTTTAAATCATCATATTTTTATGTCATTAACCAAGTAGTTCTTTTATCATTACATTTTGTTAACTCATTAAACAACATAAGGGTCATGTGTCCTGGAAACATATTAAATACTTAAAGATAAATAAAAATCCATTGCATCTAGCACAAGTAGAGACTCATTAAAAAGAAAAGTTTTCCTTCTCAAAAATGCTAGAAGGAAATGCTTATGCTAGAAAGAAAGCTAGCAGTCACTAGCTTTCCTTGATTTTTTGCCATGTGATCTGTTCTTGGACAGAAGGTATCCAAGAAGACATCTATCCATCCAGACCATGATCTGCACAAATGATGTATAATAAGGGTCATGTGTTATGCTAGAAGGAAATGCTTATGCTAGAAGGAGAGCTAACATTCGTTCAAAATAGAGCACATGGCACAAGCAGAAGGTATAAGCTAGCAACCATCAATCACCATGGACATCATTTTTCTAATTGAAAGCTAGAGATTGTTAGCTTTCTTTCTAGTATAAGCATGTGTGTTTATTTTAGAAAGAAATGCTTATGCTAGAAGGAAAGCTAGCAGTCGCTAGCTTTCCTTGATATTTTGCCATGTGCTTATTTCAAAATAGAGTAAATGGCACAAGCTCAAAGTATAAGCTAGCAACCACCAATCACTATGGAAATGATGTAATATCCCTAATTTTTATCTTATTATTGTGTAAGTAGAAAGGATTATTGTACCAGTTACTGGTGAGGAGCTCAAGGCCAAGGCCCCACCAGTAAACCTTAGAAAAACTATGTGATTAATTCCATATGCCTATACACCAGAAGTACCATAGAACTTCAAATTATTGGAGTTAAGTATGATGTGAAATCATAATAATGATAAATAGAGGATCTAGCCTAAGAAGAGGTGATCCTAATAAACATTAGTTATATCTCTATATATGAAACATATAATATCTACATATGTATGTCCTAATTTGGGACATTAACTTATAATGTGTTATAAGATATAGGAGATATGTGCTTTAATGGAAATGTTGGTATATAAAGGTGTATGCATGTTGGAACAGACATAGATACATATATATATGTTCTATTCGATTATATATTGGGATAATCTACATATATATTCTTTGTAAAGTTTAGTGATATATATATCACTTACAACATAGCTTAAAGGGAATATTTTTTAGGGAATGGTTAGCCTCTTCGAATAAAGTTTGTTGTCCATTTATTGATGAGTGGGAAACTTATGAATGAGGGATGCACCCACTCAACCACGTGGAAGCTACTACACTTAGTCTTAAAGAGAGCTCGAGTCCACTCCGGGGAAAGAGTGCCATTTGTTCCTCACTTCAATTAATGTGATGGACGGATCCACCAAAGGGGGAAAGGGGGTTGGCGGTATTGTGCTTGATTTTTTTTATTTTAAGTCGGAATCATCTCTCATTTGGGGGGAGAGGAGGTAAATATGGAGCAATATGTTGGATCCAAGGGAAAGCTAGGTGTATCAGTGGAAATCTTTGCTCATCGTTAAGGAGGAAGAAAAACTCTTGACAGGTTTTTCAGCTTTGCTAAACAACCTCGGCCAGCATTTCGTATTGACGGTTTCAGGTTTAATTTTCTCTTCGATAAATAGGTTCTGTTCGCAAACCCTGTGATCTAGTTATGTTTGCTTTATTTACACAGATCTATGATCGGCTCACATTCTGAGTCTCGGTGTTGATAAGAGTTGATCTCCAATTTTATACTTAGAACTGAGATTGGTGACCACCGAACGTAGAAAGGAGTGGCTGGGTAGCTTACCACTACTTTTCACATTTTAGTCCTTGCATTCTTTCTTTAGGATTTATATTGCCTGAAACTACCAAGTTGAGTAGTATTATGGTTTGGTTGATACTGAGAGTGAAGCTTTCTAAGATCTGTTTTGATTATTCCATTTATATAAATGAAAGTTTATATTTTGGCTGCGCAGTTAGAGTAGCTAGAGCGACACCTCCAGGGTGAGGTCTTCAACATCTTAATTTCTCATCCTCTGTTGGATCCGCATATGTTTGGGGTTTTTGACAGCTAGAGAGTTTGAAGGATGCTTTGGGAAAGGAAAACGTAGAGAGCTTGATCCCTGTACAAGTTAATTTGGTTTTGTCTGCAGTTCCTTTATGTTGATGAATATCTGTAGAATCTATGTGTGACCCCTGTTGGGTGGTTCTTTGAGGTTGTTGAGCCGATTTCCATTTTTGTGGATGCATATAGACATTTATATATCGTATTCTCTTGTTTGACTGTGTGAAGTTGGGGAATCTGCGTGAAGCTTAGGCAAGGCTGAGGAACTTCCCCCAATTTTTGTTGTTTGTATATATGTTTATATATTGTGTTCTATGTTTTGGTTGCTTGATTGTTGTAATGATTCCCGGGCGATGGCAGATCTCGGTCACATTTAAGTTATACTTTACACATGGGAAACTACGAAATCATTTTCTAGATTAATTTCTGATTTGCTTGTTGAAATCAATGCGATCCCGATGAGGGCGGATCTCTGTCACGTTTATTTTTATAACTTGCAACTAAGAAACCTCCTTTCCAGATAAATCTCAAAATGGGTTGCAGTCTGTGGTTATTTATGGTTGAGGTCAGGTCGGAATTCTGTATTGGGTATGACGGCTCTCTTTAGAGTTTGACCCCCGTCCTGCTTTTCCCACTTGTTTTGTATTATAACAATCTGCTGGTGGCAACGGTAAAAAGCAAGCTGCAATTTTGTTGTGCCTGTCGAATACCCTGTTTGCATGATCATCGCGAAGAATGTTTTCAGTTTTTATCTTTTTGATGTTCATATGCTCGTGGTTTCTTACTCTATTGCTTGAAGTATAGTATTGCTGAAGAAAAATTTGTGGATACGATTTGAGTTCTTGTTTGGATTATAGTATTACTGGAGAAAATGATTGCAAATGGTTTTCGGTTCATTGCATTGTGATTTAGCTTTACTTCTTTATTATTTCAGAAAGATATGCTTCGTCTGATTTATAGTATTGCTGGAGAAAATGATTGCAGGAGGAAATGGCTCTATGTTAGTTTTTTTTTGAGTTAACTTTGCTTCCTTATTATTTCAAAAGGATATGTTGTTCTGAATTGTAGTATTGTTGAAGAAAAACGTGGATGCGATTTGAATCTCTGCATTGGTTGCAGAAGGAAATATTCCTCTGTATCTCTTCTGCTTAATTAAATCGTGGTAGATCTATTGATTTACGCTAAACTTAAATTTAGTAATGTCTCTGCTTATTTTTTTTATGTCGAGAGAAAATGCATATAATCTCGACTTGAATTTGCTTGAATTTGATGCCACAGTTTATTCTATTCCTGGTGAATATGATACTGGCTCAGTTATAATGACTCTTGGAGATCTTGGAAATGTCCAAATCCTGGACTAAAATAAATGCTATAACTATAGTTAGATCTAATGTTACTGGATTTTCAAAGCGTATCTATGTTGGTTACTCAAGAAGATCCAGAGGGTGGGAAGAAGTTAATACAACCATTGGGTTACAATGTAAATCTCTACTCGGATGAGAATGTGGGAATAGGTTGATACAACCATTGAGTTGTGAATTATAATCTCTTTTGAATGAATAAAGAAGATGCAACATTGAGGTGGACGTAGCCCATAGTTTGGGTGAACCATGTATATGTGGAGTCTGACTAATGTGTGATTGTGCCTTATGTCTTATGTGTGATCGAATAATTTTGTATAAATGTTTGCTTTATGGAGTAAACCTTTGGTTATTTATGTTACCCATATGACTGATTTGTTATTGCGATAAGTGTTGTATAAATGTTGCCGCGACAATTAAAACTTTGGTTATGATGGTTGCTCATACGAATGATCTCATAAACGCATTCCAAAAGTTTGTCGAGTACAAAAGTTCACCATGAAATGGGTAAGGATTTCATGGAGAGGTTCAAGGTAAAGATGAGAAATTTAAATTATCAATTGTGGTTTTAAATGTTTTATTTGTCTTATAGAATCATCAAATTATGAGGGGAAATTTGTTATCATAATTGACCAATATTGGAAGTATGGATTAATACCCTGCATAAGTACTCAAGAGTTATAAGTACTACAAGTGTAGACACGAGGATTAGATGCATGATAGCTATTTCTATGATTAGTCGTCTTCTAACAATGTTATGATGACGAACTTCTGGTCCTTATAACAAATAGTCTTATTGTGAATTTTCTATAATGGAAGAAAATTTTATTTTTCTACAAAATACTAATTCGTGGAGTCTTGGGTATGTTACATATGGTATCAGAGCACAGGTTGCAAACACTCGGGCTTAATTGGGCTCAGTTGAAGAAATAATATAAGCTGGTCAAGGGAACTCTATCGATAAGACGCAAACAAAGGATTTATGTTCTAAAGAATCAACAGAAGGTAATCGACAAGATGTCTTTTAAATCGCAAGTAAGTATACTTCACTTGTTGAAGCATTCTAAAGGAAAAGCATTGTTGATGAGTGAGCAGTTTGTATGTTTCATTTCGTATCTAAAATGATCCTGTATTGATAAATACTAGAGGATGAATATCTCCTCATACAATTTCATTAAATGATAAGAAAGTATTCTTTAAAACTGATTAAAATAGTTGGACTATGTTCCTATCTTTATCTTGGTGATCTTGTTAAATATTTTCATATACATTGATCATAATGATAGTAATAAGAATCATAGGAGCATTTGCATGTTCAAAAGTTTATAAGGGTTGTATAAACATAATTAGGATTATGTATCTAATGAAAGATGTCCATTCATATCTGGTCGATTGATGCCATTGGTAGGGCTTTAGTACATATATAAGTCAATTCATAGACTTTCATCATAGGTACTTAATTGCTTCAATTATATTTTATGAGGATTAGAAAAGTTCTAGGCTTGGAAAGGTGACTATACAAATGAAGACAGGATAACAACCATATTGAATCATAAGGATTGAACGAATGATGGTTAGGTCATATAAAGATATGTATATATAGGTTGAAGTTGAAGCACTCCGAAAGGTTTATATAGTAGGTGAATTATGAAGGGGTGTAAGGTACATTTAGGTCATTATGAGAAGGATTGGAAAATTGTCGTGAATTACCTAGTTATTGATTTCACGTACTTATGTTGGGATGATTGTATTAAGTATGTGTGCACGAGATTGTAGGGTGGAGGGATCCTTATCATGTTAGAAGATACATAAATTGTACTAAGGGAGTAAGCCCTGAAATTCCCTATGTAGGCTATCTGTTATGTAGAAAGAAAAAAAAAAAAAAAAATTTCATTTTTATTAACGATCTCAGAATTAGAATAATAGACGTCTTACAGTGGAGGATTGATCGAAAGACGAATATAAGAATTGACAAAATGTTATTGAGGGAGCTATATTGATCTTAGCCCTTGATAAGTAGAAGATATGGAATTTGTTGGTGCATTATATTGAATGTTATAGGCGATGGTTCCAAATGTTAGTTATGTGTTCTTACTTCTATGCTTTATTTTACGTACGAAACAGATGATATGGTAGATAAGATGGTTAATATTGAATACGCACTAGATATTCAAAGTTATTGTAAGTGATTAAACTGTAGGATTCTATTTTTATATATATTCTATCTCGGCGATCCTTACTAAGAATGTTGGGATACTGGGAGTGGATGACAGAAGGATTACACTTTTATGTGATTAAGACTTATGTTATATGCATGGATACCTTGATAAATCTGTTTCGTTTTGATATATAGATTATATGATATGGAGAGGATTACTAATGTGTATTAATGTAAGTTACACGTGCACCTTGGCATATGAGGGCCATACGATAAAGCAATATGCGGTCTTCCCCATAAAGGTATGTGATTATCCTTAGAAAAAAAAATAAAAAAAATATATGCAAGTATATATGTAGACGACTTATTGTTACTCACATGATGTTGGCATATGCAAGAAGAATGGGTACTTAATACAGTGAAGGAAAAGGATTGAGGTGAAGTGATCGTAATGCCCATAATAAGGAAGAATGTATTTTAAGACATTATGTAGTCCTATTAAGTGAGTTGGTTATGCTTAGTATGGAAATAATGTTTATGTTAGATAACCACATGCTAAGATTGTAGTATGAAGGATGAATTTCTTATTTTTATACATAGAAGAAAAACCTCCTTACAATATTTGGTTATGTTATTATGACAGATGGTCAAAAACTCGGTTGAGCTTGTGGAAGAGCGTAATATATTATGCGGGTATACGTCGCCTTGTCAACAAGACCTAGACGCAAGTTATAAATGTTGGGTGGTTAAATTATATTATTTCACTGATGACACTATAGTGGTTATGAACTAACATTGCAGGTTTTCGCTATGAATATAACAAATCAAAATGGAAGTGACTATTTCCGCGGATAAATAACTGAGTTAATCACTCAAGAGTAAGTGATGATTCACTTAAATGCATCTTATTTACTGGTCATATTTCGAGACACTTATAACCATGGATTAACATTGGATTATGTTGTTTAGTTACTAACATTTTCAGGATGTTATCATAATTACGACCAATGTGATAGACAAAAAGGAACGTGGATTATAAGTCCATTGGTGAAGGTGAGCAGAACACAATCGCTCAAGAGTAAGTGATTACCTTTTATTATAGCATGGATTACAGTATGGCACAAAACCTGATTTGGTGCTGGATGTGTGCTACATATCATGAATGATAAGCAAATAAGTGGAACTACTTACCGTTATTACAAGACATATTGTAATTTACAAAAATTGTAAGGATTAATAAATGATTGGTTATCGAAATAAATTCCGGGACTCAAGCGAGAAGGCTTGAGGGGAATTGTGTAAAGGGTGTCGTAATGGCATTTGAAATACTCCCTAAAATCAGGGATTGAACAGCCACTAGGATTCTCGGAGAATCGGCTGGCTGTAAGACCTAGGCAAGCTATAAAAAAAAAAAAAAAATGTATATGTGGGAGGCAGGACGCTGCTTAGTATGCATGAAAGAAATGTTTGCTGCGTGAGCACTAAGGTGTTAGGCAAGACATGAGACAAATGTTTGCTGCGTGAGCACTAAGGTGTTAGGCAATACATGAGAGAAATGTTTGCTGCATGAGCACTAAGGTGTTAGGCAAGACATGAGACAAATGTTGCTGCTTGAGCACTAAGGTGTTAGGCAATACATGAGAGAAATGATTGCTGTGTGAGCACTGAGGTGTTAGGCAAGAATTTCTTGGAGTAAGTGAAATATGTGTTTATATTAAGTTAACAGTCTACATTATTGGAGAGCGAGATTTATGCAAGATTGTTGAAAAAGCATGAACACTGAGGACAGTGTTATTTTAAGGGGAGGAGGATGTAATATCCCTAATTTTTATCTTATTATTGTGTAAGTAGAAAGGATTATTGTACCAGTTACTGGTGAGGAGCTCAAGGCCAAGGCCCCACCAGTAAACCTTGAAAAAAACTATGTGATTAATTCCATATGCCTATACACCAGAAGTACCATAGAACTTCAAATTATTGGAGTTAAGTATGATGTGAAATCATAATAATGATAAATAGAGGATCTAGCCTAAGAAGAGGTGATCCTAATAAACATTAGTTATATCTTTATATATGAAACATATAATATCTACATATGTATGTCCTAATTTGGGACATTAACTTATAATGTGTTATAAGATATAGGAGATATGTGCTTTAATGGAAATGTTGGTATATAAAGGTGTATGCATGTTGGAACAGACATAGATACATATATATATGTTCTATTCGATTATATATTGGGATAATCTACATATATATTCTTTGTAAAGTTTAGTGATATATATATCACTTACAACATAGCTTAAAGGGAATATTTTTTAGGGAATGGTTAGCCTCTTCGAATAAAGTTTGTTGTCCATTTATTGATGAGTGGGAAACTTATGAATGAGGGATGCACCCACTCAACCACGTGGAAGCTACTACACTTAGTCTTAAAGAGAGCTCGAGTCCACTCCGGGGAAAGAGTGCCATTTGTTCCTCACTTCAATTAATGTGATGGACGGATCCACCAAAGGGGGAAAGGGGGTTGGCGGTATTGTGCTTGATTTTTTTTATTTTAAGTCGGAATCATCTCTCATTTGGGGGGAGAGGAGGTAAATATGGAGCAATATGTTGGATCCAAGGGAAAGCTAGGTGTATCAGTGGAAATCTTTGCTCATCGTTAAGGAGGAAGAAAAACTCTTGACAGGTTTTTCAGCTTTGCTAAACAACCTCGGCCAGCATTTCGTATTGACGGTTTCAGGTTTAATTTTCTCTTCGATAAATAGGTTCTGTTCGCAAACCCTGTGATCTAGTTATGTTTGCTTTATTTACACAGATCTATGATCGGCTCACATTCTGAGTCTCGGTGTTGATAAGAGTTGATCTCCAATTTTATACTTAGAACTGAGATTGGTGACCACCGAACGTAGAAATGAGTGGCTGGGTAGCTTACCACTACTTTTCACATTTTAGTCCTTGCATTCTTTCTTTAGGATTTATATTGCCTGAAACTACCAAGTTGAGTAGTATTATGGTTTGGTTGATACTGAGAGTGAAGCTTTCTAAGATCTGTTTTGATTATTCCATTTATATAAATGAAAGTTTATATTTTGGCTGCGCAGTTAGAGTAGCTAGAGCGACACCTCCAGGGTGAGGTCTTCAACATCTTAATTTCTCATCCTCTGTTGGATCCGCATATGTTTGGGGTTTTTGACAGCTAGAGAGTTTGAAGGATGCTTTGGGAAAGGAAAACGTAGAGAGCTTGATCCCTGGAAGGGGTTTTTGATTGTTGTAATGATTCCCGGGCGATGGCAGATCTCGGTCACATTTAAGTTATACTTTACACATGGGAAACTACGAAATCATTTTCCAGATTAATTTCTGATTTGCTTGTTGAAATCAATGCGATCCCGATGAGGGCGGATCTCTGTCACGTTTATTTTTATAACTTGCAACTAAGAAACCTCCTTTCCAGATAAATCTTAAAATGGGTTGCAGTCTGTGGTTATTTATGGTTGAGGTCAGGTCGGAATTCTGTATTGGGTATGACGACTCTCTTTAGAGTTTGACCCCCGTCCTGCTTTTCCCACTTGTTTTGTATTATAACAATCTGCTGGTGGCAACGGTAAAAAGCAAGCTGCAATTTTGTTGTGCCTGTCGAATACCCTGTTTGCATGATCATCGCGAAGAATGTTTTCAGTTTTTATCTTTTTGATGTTCATATGCTCGTGGTTTCTTACTCTGTTGCTTGAAGTATAGTATTGCTGAAGAAAAATTTGTGGATACGATTTGAGTTCTTGTTTGGATTATAGTATTACTGGAGAAAATGATTGCAAATGGTTTTCGGTTCATTGCATTGTGATTTAGCTTTACTTCTTTATTATTTCAGAAAGATATGCTTCGTCTGATTTATAGTATTGCTGGAGAAAATGATTGCAGGAGGAAATGGCTCTATGTTAGTTTTTTTTTTGAGTTAACTTTGCTTCCTTATTATTTCAAAAGGATATGTTGTTCTGAATTGTAGTATTGTTGAAGAAAAACGTGGATGCGATTTGAATCTCTGCATTGGTTGCAGAAGGAAATATTCCTCTGTATCTCTTCTGCTTAATTAAATCGTGGTCGATCTATTGATTTACGCTAAACTTAAATTTAGTAATGTCTCTGCTTATTTTTTTTATGTCGAGAGAAAATGCATATAATCTCGACTTGAATTTGCTTGAATTTGATGCCACAGTTTATTCTATTCCTGGTGAATATGATACTGGCTCAGTTATAATGACTCTTGGAGATCTTGGAAATGTCCAAATCCTGGACTAAAATAAATGCTATAACTATAGTTAGATCTAATGTTACTGGATTTTCAAAGCGTATCTATGTTGGTTACTCAAGAAGATCCAGAGGGTGGGAAGAAGTTAATACAACCATTGGGTTACAATGTAAATCTCTACTCGGATGAGAATGTGGGAAGAGGTTGATACAACCATTGAGTTGTGAATTATAATCTCTTTTGAATGAATAAAGAAGATGCAACATTGAGGTGGACGTAGCCCATAGTTTGGGTGAACCATGTATATGTGGAGTCTGACTAATGTGTGATTGTGCCTTATGTCTTATGTGTGATCGAATAATTTTGTATAAATGTTTGCTTTATGGAGTAAACCTTTGGTTATTTATGTTACCCATATGACTGATTTGTTATTGCGATAAGTGTTGTATAAATGTTGCCGCGACAATTAAAACTTTGGTTATGCTGGTTGCTCATACGAATGATCTCATAAACGCATTCCAAAAGTTTGTCGAGTACAAAAGTTCACCATGAAATGGGTAAGGATTTCATGGAGAGGTTCAAGGTAAAGATGAGAAATTTAAATTATCAATTGTGGTTTTAAATGTTTTATTTGTCTTATAGAATCATCAAATTATGAGGGGAAATTTGTTATCATAATTGACCAATATTGGAAGTATGGATTAATACCCTGCATAAGTACTCAAGAGTTATAAGTACTACAAGTGTAGACACGAGGATTAGATGCATGATAGCTATTTCTATGATTAGTCGTCTTCTAACAATGTTATGATGACGAACTTCTGGTCCTTATAACAAATAGTCTTATTGTGAATTTTCTATAATGGAAGAAAATTTTATTTTTCTACAAAATACTAATTCGTGGAGTCTTGGGTATGTTACAAATGATTTTTCTATTGGAAAGCTAGCGACTGCTAGATTTCCTTCTAGCATAAGTATGTGTTCTTATCTTAGAAGGAAATGCTTATGCTAGAAAGAAAGCTATCAGTCGCTAGCTTTCCTTGATCTTGTGCCATGTGCTTATTTGAAAATAGAGTGCATGGAACAAGCTCAAGGTATAAGCTAGCAACCACCAATCACAATGCCCAAGGTAAAATTTGGAAAGCTAGCGACTGCTAGCTTTCCTTATAACATAAGCATGTGTGTTATGCTAGAAGGAAAGCTAGAATTCCTTCAAAATAGAGCACATGGCACAAGCTCAAGGTATAAGCTGGCAACTGTAGGACCCCTCCTTTAGGGTCCCCTTGAAATGAACCTGAAGCTTTAATAACTTCATACAAACAAATTAGCCATTATAGTTATTGGAAAAATAAAATAAAAGAGTGAATAACTTAACAAAAATAAGCAAACCTTAACCTGTCAACCCGATCCAGCTGGTCCATTGTTGTCTGCGTCTTCCGTAGGATCCCTCCAGCAAAGCTCGTTTAACCATAGGCGAAGCAACCGTTAGCTTCGCCACCCAACCATAGGCTCATGCTTTCAGTAGCATGGCCTCCCCCGAGCTTTGGGTCGTAGAGCTCACGCAAGTATTTTAGAAATTCAGCTTGGGCTTCCCTTCTCACCAGGATTTCTAAGCCAAACCCTTAGATAGCAGCAAGTCTTTGAGGTGTAACGCCCCATATTTTGACTAGGCGTATTTATCAGTTAGACACACCATACTTTATTTTCCTATATATTCTGTTGAACTCAGCTCGACTGAGTAAACTATATTACGATATGATGGACCTCATTATATGATGTACTTTGTTTTATGATTTCACCATGATTATGATGTTACTATGTTAGGAGGTTATGATGTCATGATTATCATATGATTTCTTTATTTTACGATTACAGTATATGTTTATATGTTTTCATTGATGAGATGTGAAATATATGATTCGGTACGTGGATACCATCTTCTTATATGAATTATTGAAGTGTTATATGTCATACGCATCTATGATGAGCTAAAAAGGTAACATGAAATAAAATGATTTTGATAACATGGATCAATTGGCGATCAATGGGAAATGCTTTCTATAAATTGTATTTTGCAAAATACTAACCTACAGGACTCAAGGGCTATGGGATAGCCAGTTACTTGATCTGATATATATTGGAAAGGAAAACATGTTCATACAGCAAACCTCGGCAGCCAAAATGAGGATACGATAACACAAACTGATAATCCCGATAGCAGCAAGTATGAGTTGATAAGGGCGTAGGCCCAGTATGTTGAGAGGGATGGATGTGTTTCCCACCCTATGGTTCCATGAGACCCGAGGTCGTGGGAGGGCCGTGCTGAGACACGCTCCCCATGTTGTTGTGATGACGATGGTCGGATGCCTGCTAGGAGAGGATAGGTCCGCTGTTCAGCCGACGCTATCGCTCTCAAGTTCTATGTGGTCAGATCGGTGAGTCCGACATCCACTGTTGTAATAGCAGAGGGAGGATAGGGAGGATGCTGGACGTAGGTTATGATGGGAGGATGTGTTAGTTAGTACTGTTGGGGGTTTAGTATTCCTTGATTCCGAGTTAGTGGAAGTAGGCACCCTTCCTGTACTTGATTGATTAAACTAATGTAAACATAAAGACAATGATGTTAAAACGTAAAGGGTTAACTGTTAAATAACCGAGGATGTTAAAGTAATTATACTATAGATTATGCTTGCTCTTCTGCATGGGGGTAGATACTATTGTTAGTTAGCAAGTATGCATAGGCGGAATGGGGTTTGTTTATAGTACATGTCCGACATGTGCATACACTGGCCATGCATGCACACCTTGTACGTGTACAATATTACTGGTGTATAACATACTTGTCATGCTTGAATAGTAGTATAAATGTCATAGATAACTCAGTTAAGGATACATCAATCAACTTAGGTAATGAATGGTTAGGTTGTCAATGTGTAAATAAGTGAATTAGTAATTATATGAAAACATTGTAATAATAAACTAAGACAAGTATCGTCAGTTAACATTGTCATAGAAGAACTGTTGTGAATAGGGTAATGATAGTGTCTAATTAATTAGTAAAATTGTTTAAGCCCTCACAAGTGCTTTGTTTATAAGAACAAGGATGCTACGTTGATGATAGGGTACCCATGTGATAAACAAATAATTAAGAATACTATGATTGATTCACCTTTTATTATTGTCAAGGGGTGATTTAATTATTATTATTAATTAATAAATGATATTCCAGCAACATTTATATCCCTATCGTAACAAATGCAATATAAGTAAGATTTAAAATATTGATTTATAAATTAATATTGTGTGATTAATTCCATTTCAAAAGTTAGCCATAATAAGATAATCATTTTTGGAATAAACGTGATGTGATGGAAAATGGATATTTAATTATTCAATGTTAATCTTGGAATTTAAACCTCAAGCTAAGTAGTCTCGACGGATAAGGTGGATCATTAAGACACATCATGTCTAAGTTGACAAGGGGCAACTAATTATATAATATTTTATTAATTACATTAATAACATTAAAATATCAAGGATGGCGGATAGACTTGTATTTAATGAAACTTGTCCCGAATGGATAACCTTGGGGTGATAATCCCCACCGTAATAAATATTTACGACCGTCAATCCAAAACCAACTAATTTTTCCATGAGAGTAATTAATTATACATTTTTATAAAGAACCGTGTATGAATGAACTAGTGATAGGGGTAAATGTTGAGGGGCTCGAGAGGGGGATTTTGGGGCGGTGGATTAAGCCCAAGATATTCTCGAGGAAGGGAAATTATATAGAGGGGGAGAGCTTGGAGAAAGGAGAGGTTTTTTTCATTGGGGGAAGAAAAGAAGTTTGGAGAACAGAAGTGGGGAGAACAGAAAGTTTGGAGAACAGAAAGATTTTGAGAACAGAAGGAAACACTGCTCTCGGGATTATCAGATTGTGGGCTCGGGGGCTTGGAAATCCTTTGATTTCCAAGGGCCAGCAAGATAATAGCTGGTCGGTAGGGTGGACACTTCAGTTTGGCTGTCTAAGAGGTTATACAACCTGCTACAACTTACGGTTAGCATCAGCATCAGGTAATTTCCGTTATTTACTATTATGCTAAATCTTACTGTAAACATGCAAACTTACTATTTACTGATTTACTGCTATTTACTGATTTACTAAGTTGTGAAACCTATTCTTATGCTGGAACATGATTGTTGAAAAGAAAATAACGACATGTTTGTTTATTTTAAATTACGAATGTAAGGTTAGTGAAAACACCACAGTACACTAAATATTATTTAGGCACATAGTAATTCTTAGAAATTCACTTCCATAAACTGATAAAGTTTAAAACGTAGAAAATTAAACCTGAAATTTTACATAGTGCTCTGCCGTAAAAACCAGAGCACTACAGATGGTATCAGAGCCTAAGGCTCGAACACTTAGACCTTTAGGGCCTGCACACGCCTAAACTACCTTGACTTTTCGCCATGTTAAAGCCTACAGTAACTTAGAACCACTTAGAACATGACCCTTGATAGAAATACCTGCACGAACACAAACACCATTAGAAAGTTGGATATGTTAGAAAAACTGCATATACGTAAATATATGTGTGTTTGTATTTCAAAATAGATACATATTGCAAATATATTTAAGGAATTAAAAACATTTTGTCATCAAAATCTATTACTCATTGGGAATGAAATTTAACCTCTAGCAATGTTCTCGGGATAAAAATATTTACATAATATAACAAGGTGAATCCAATCACACCCGAGTTTTAATGGAAACAAAAAAAATAGTACAATTATTTTCTAAACGTGAGCTAGTGTTATTTTCTAACGTGAGCTATGTTAATGTAATTCAATTGGAATGCAGATCTATATTCAAGGCACCACAACAGAATGCACATATTATATCAACATTTAAAGATGCCATAAAGTGATCAATATATAAAGTTGTACACTAGTTTAATAGGGGAGGATGCAATCAATCTCTAAACTATGTCTAAAAGCTCTGTAGTTTTATATGTTGACTCGTACAAGATAACAAGGCAAAATGCACAAAATACATTAACTTCCTAGGATGGCTGAAACGGATCGACATAGTGTAAGGGGTTGATATATGCATGCTTAAATAACACAGGAGGGAGCAACATAGACAATTCTGATCAACCTTGCATTTGCTATTGAACAAAAAAAAATAGAATTCCTCGCTATATATATAAGAAGATTTTTTTTTTTTTTGTGTTTTTGATCATTATATAAAATGCAAGATTTCTTCTCTTAAAAAGAGTTGGTGCTGGTATAGTGTGACTGATACAAATGATCGATATCATTTCATCTCAAATTATGCATCTTAGTCATTCTCTCTACTGGTCTGCTAATTAATTTTCAAGAGAAGCTCTGAATTTAATTATCCATATAATTATTGCTTCAAGCATACAATTATGAAATTGTTGGTTTCATAGAGTTATTGAGAATGTTGGATTATATGTAGCTACTTGCAATATATTTTAAGATGAATTTTGGCATGTTGGATTTTAAGTGGCTACCTATAAGATTTTGACTAGAAATTTTAGTTGTACATTTACACCTTACAATTATTTTCCTAGTTCAATGAAAAACATGTTTGCAACGAAAGTAAAGTCAACTAGCAAAATCAACAATGACCTAAGATAGAAGGGAGGCTGGCAGTACTATCTGCATCACAGGAACATTCGCCAAAGTGTATAAGCAGATCCAGTAGATGGACCAGTTAGATATCGATATAACCCAGCAACATAAGTAGCACACGTAGCAAGGACTAGGGGTGCAGGAGCAGAACCAAGAGCAAAGACAAAGCCAATTGTTTACCTTTACGAAGTAGATCCGTAAGCGAGAAATTGATGAGTTTGTGGGAGTGCAACAGATACCTGACAGCCTCATAAATCGACCAGTGAGGATACAAAAAAAAAACATCAACGGATAACTTGACAGCCTTTTAATAGATAGAACGGATTATCCTCAACTATGCGACAAATTTATTTCTGTAGAACAAGTCCAGGCTGCACCCTTTGTTTCCAGAGGTCTGTGATGCACACAACTTCACCATGCTTATCTCATGAATGTTAACGGATAGCTAGACTATGGATCCAACAGAATGAATAGCAATACGACGGAGCAATGGTTGGCTCAGCCATTTAATAAATAGTATTAATACCTTGTGGTAATAAGAAAATAATATACCAAATAAACCACCTACTGCGTAGCTTGAGGATATAAAGAATGCTTACATGTAGAGTATCCCTTATCTGTAAACTTATAAAACTAATGGACAAACTCTGATATGAATACGAGGATATCTGAACGTAGCAAGACAAGCGAACATGGAGTGAAAATCAAACCAATGCACAAAAGGACAGAAATCACAAATTTAAACAAAAAAAAAAGAAGTAATTGATGCTATAGCTATAGCTGACGGAAATGCGCCCAGCAGTCACATGAATTCCCAACAGACAAATGAACTACTCAGCTCAGCAATGAAAATCACCCTGAAAAAAAAAAAACACTCTCATGGATAACATGCTATGGACAACTACCATAGCTCCCCACAGGCCCTAAGAACTATAATTATATAATACCTTACTCAAGTACTCCCACCCCTTATAATAATTGGACGGGAAGCAACTAAGCACTGCGTATAATACTTTATACTTTACGAAGGGAAGGAAGTCTCTTGCTTACGTACAATATGGATAATGATGGATATACTTCAGTTTTCACACTGCGAGATAATTGAGTCCGCTGGTCTATACGGTGTAGATCGAAACCATCACATATTTTCTCCGAACTATTCTATTTGCCATTTCTAAATATCGAACCTTGACTTGGCAGCGATATGGAACATCAACAAAGTGCCAAATGTCAATAAAAGTGCCCATGTATATGCCATGGTCGAGAACCAAGCTTTCAATAGCATCCAGTTGTCAACTAAAACACCAGCAGGAGCGTTAAGCAATATTTTAAGTCAAATAAAGGCCCATCGAAAATTAAAAGATATAGCAAATGCCATGAGTTCATGGTCCGAGATCCTACCGAATTCCAAGTGCCTAACGCGTTGACAGAGAGTGGTATAGTCAAGATAGGAAAAGCATCAGGTAAATTCAAGTTAAAGAGCTATGTCAACCTTACATTCGAGGCTCCAGCACCAACCCCTAAACTTCGAGGTCGCAGCCAAGCAAGGCTGGCGCAGATGGCTAGTAGGGCTGCCAAAAACGTGGCAGCCACCTCGGGGGTTAGCGTCTGGTGCACTGTGCTTAGTCCTGGTCGCATTATTGCCCATAAAGTTTCAGAACAGTCATACAGTAGACAACCTAAAACCAAATGAACTGATCAGTGTACCCAAATATTACTCCTAAATGAAGTTTTCTGCAGAAAAGAGTCCGGAAACCGACTGCTGGGAATGCTAAACTGGGAATGAGGGTCTCTCGATAGACAATGCCCGTGTGTGACTGAGGTTATTCCAGGTATTGCCAAACATGCATTCAATCAGGTATTGCAGACGAGACCAAACATGCATTCAATCAGATATTTCACTAAAGATAAATTCGATTTCTCAAATGCATGTTTTTACAAAGTGAACCTTTGTTTGTCGGGTGTGTGAGGCATGGCAATAAGGCTGGGATTTAGATTTTATTGAGGCCTACCAGTTTAGGGGTGGACACCCCATTTGGTTGCTTTATATAGATTTCAGAAAAACTTCTAATGATTGATTGAAAAACCCGAACCAGAGAACTGTAGACGCTGTATATTTCATGTCGGTAGGTTGACTTGATAATAGAATCCTCATCCACATTGTCCTTCCCTATTTTAATCAAATGCTCTTTAGTAACATGCCACCGTCCCCACCGCCAAACCACGGGCTCCATTGGCGAGCTTTGCTTGACATTAGGTTTAGACGTCCTATAGACTTAAATTATTATTATCAAAGGAAACTATTTAAATTAAAGACTTAAATAGATATCCTCTGTAGTTAAATTAAAAATAGATATCCCAAGTCAGACTTAAAAAAAAAAATTTTAAACTACAGACTTAAATTGTTATCAGACCTAGATATCTACAGAGATTGATTGTTATGTTTATACTGCATGGTTTGGAAGAGGATAAAATAGTATATGATAAAATATGGGGCATTACAGCAAATGAGTTCTGATTCCAGTGCACAGCGTATGGAGGTTGCTTAAAGCTTAGATTTGAATATACAGGATAGCACTGAAAACTAGGCTGGCAAGGGAGGGTCACCATGAAATCCGAGCTAAAGTCCGCAGATGGAGATTGTGAATAATCCTCGATTCTCTCCGGACGAGGTTTCTTGTACTCATTAAAATATGATTTATTTGAGAGAGGCTTTGAAAAGTAACGCATTTCTAGTATATGCTACATGCAGTAGTGGGTGCCCATCAATGTTCGAGGAAGTTCATAATTCACTATTATGGTTTTGTTGAAGATATAAAAATAGTTAAAAGACAGAACTGCAATTTAAATTTTCGTTCTGAACTCTGGCATGGACGTAAGTTTCTTGAAGCACTTTTGACAGAAATTCCCCAAAATGAAAACGAAAATAAATAAGTAAAATAATCACGGGAATAATTTTGCAATAAGGGAGCAAACCTCGCCTTCGGCTGAACATAGAGATTTGAGCAAGCAATGCAGGCCACAGTGGAGGAAGTTAGACGAATGAGGTGGTGTAGCTCCTCTGCAACTACTTGGGCGGTGGCTACCAAAAATGACTCAAGCTCCAATTCTCGAGGTATGTTGATTCCTCTGTACCTTCTATGCTGCAGCGTATACCCAAAAAACGCCCAGTTAGAGCCCATGGATCAAGTCTTATTTCCACAGGAACGTTGCAACCATCGTGGAGACCTGAATACCTTCGCACCTCGGATAAAAAAAAAAAAAAAGGAGGAGGCACAGAGTTGCCGAGCCAGAAAGGAGAAGAAATGAGAGTTCACGCGCGCGCGAGGTAAGTGGAGACTGGATTTAAAGAAAATCGCCTTCAGCTGGGGCTCCCCACCTGAGTCCGCCTGGTAGCATGCACACCGGCGCGTGGCAGGCATGCAGGAGATAGTCACGTGGGCGCCCTTGAACCATTGGCTGCCCTGGAGGTGAAAGGATGGGGATCCGAGGGCAAGTGAGGGACGCGTGGGAAATAAAGGCTGCGTGCCGCGTGGAGAGAGAAGGTCGAGTGGGTGGCCTCGAGGCCTGCAGCCTCGTGGAGCAGCAGGCTAGGGTTGGTGCTTGGTGCTGGGTGGAGGTGGAGCTAGGAGGGAGTGACGAGAAGGAGGAGAGGTTAAGGAAAGGCTGGCGCGTGGCTGAAGGAAGGTGCATTGACTAGGGTTAGAGTAGGATAGGTCAATATCATGTAATTCTTAAATAAAAAAAACATTAATTTTTAAAACCCTAATTTTAAAAATTTTAAATAAATATATTTCAAATAATAATATTGGAAAATTTTAAAAGTGTAGCTTTAATATGGTGCATTATAATGATAGTTGATCGAGATATTGGTTTCACGATAGTATGCATTTATAGAATTAATACTAAACTAGGTGAATATTAGTTCATAGTAGAAAGAAGATCTCGGTTTTGAAAAGATACAATCCGGGATTGATATGTTAAAATTAAAATTACCTTCACCTTAGTAAGGACTAGGTTACTCTATTTTGGAATCCACTCGAGTTATAAAGATTTAATTAAAACGCGTCAAAACCCTTTATCATTAAAAGTAAATATCCTATTATTAAATGGAAATATTAATTAAATAGAATGACGTATGGCTCTAGCGAGACTAGTTCACGGTAACCTTGGAGTAACGTTGTCTCTTAAGCTTGATTATTTCACGGTAAATAGAAGATAAACTATATAATTGCTCACTATATACATGAATATTATGTACTATACTTTTAAATTACTTGAGAGGACTCTACCCAATGATGATTAAGTTATAATTAAAGATTGAGGTTGCAGATGGTAAGTAAATTAAATAGTTTTGCACATAACTTTTAAAAGGCATGATCTTTATTGTATTGCATACTAAACTTTTACATGACAAACCATTGTGAAAGGGATTTATATGTTATTAGACCTAAGAACACAATTGATTGTTATAGTATTATGAAATAATGATCGAACTATCAAAGTGACTAACACATGGAATTGTTTGAATGAGTGTAGTTATTGATCTAATGTATAAATTGTATAATAGTGAACTATGCTTAATAAAATAGAAGTGAGGATTTTGGATAGTAAACATCTTAGTTTATCAATGCTATTTAATTTTAATTGCTAAGAAATATGTGAACTTTAAATTGTTTAATTTGTTGAGATATGATCGTGGGTAGTGCATAAATTAAATAATAGTGTCCACAACCTTACGAGCATATAAACTTGTGGATAGGTTAAATATTAACCTCGAGAAGATAGTCATATATCATTTTATTTATTTTATGCTCACCCAAGGGGATATTTTCTATATGTTAAACCAGAAACAATTAATGGTCGTAAATTAAAATAGTTACAAAATACACATGGTCAACATGTGGCGGTTCACTTTGGTGTTGGACTTCCATGAAGGCTTAGTTAGAGGGAGATCTTGAAGGATCTAGAGTGATAATCAAATTGAAGAAATAACTTAAATCAATATAGGTGCTAGTCGAGAATATAAGAATTTGGCAAAATGGTTAGATGAGAACATTGTATTAAATGGTAAATTTATCATAAACACTTAGGAAGAGTAAATATTAATAGCAAATGTATTAACTATAACTAATAAAAGACATAAGGACAGGGGAGGATGTCTCCAACTTGGTAGTGACTCCTATTTTATATAGTAAATGACCTTGAGTGCAAATGAGAGCAATGTAAAAATAATTAACAAAATACCCTATAAGCATGATAAAGTAATTCTATAGAAATCATAACCATATTAGATATATTTGATGCAATGACGAAGTTTCCCGAAGGTTAGGTGTATGTAACACCCTATATTCTGACTAGTCATGCTTTTTAGTTAGACCTACTGTACTTTATTCACTTAGTTGATGTTGGAATCAGCTAGACTAAGTAAACTATTTTTGGTACATTAGACTTGATTATGTGTTGATACTATGGTGATAATGTTACTATGCTACATTGGTACTATGATTACGATGTTAATATGTTACTATTCTCATAATGTTATTATGATAGGCAGTTATGATGTTGTTGTTATCATGAGATTCATTTTCTTTCATACTCACAGTGTATCTTTAATTGTAGTCCTTGATGAAATATGATATATATATGATGGGGAACATGGATACCTATATATATAAGGGGTAGAAATTGAGAAAATAGTATATATATATATATATAATGAGGGGTACATGTTAGTATACATAAGTTGTTGCGTGGAGTTCATATATGTTCTAAATGTAGTAAGAAGATATACTAAATATATGCAGTGATAATCACAATGAATGACAACATGTAGCTACCAAATTAGTGTGAAGATTGTGTCTATTTCAATAGTGCACTAAACTTGGTTGGAAGAAAGAGAAAGATAGCATCAATTACTAACCTATAACCGACCCAAGGAAAACAAAGAAACATAAAACAATATAAATTTATTAGAGATTTGCATCATTGAGATAAATATTAACATTGAACTAGAAGCAAATGTGAAAACTATAGAAGCATGGACCAAGTTAAGGTCCAGTAGGACAATTATAGCCCAGGGTCTGCTACCTGGGAGAATGCAGAGACTATGCATAGAAAATTTTCCCGCATCAATTTGACCAAACTTCGGGACGAAGTTTCCCGAAGGGTGGGTGTATGTAACGCCCCATATTTTGACTAGGCGTATTTATCAGTTAGACACACCATACTTTATTTTCCTATATATTCTGTTGAACTCAGCTCGACTGAGTAAACTATATTACGATATGATGGACCTCATTATATGATGTACTTTGTTTTATGATTTCACCATGATTATGATGTTACTATGTTAGGAGGTTATGATGTCATGATTATCATATGATTTCTTTATTTTACGATTACAGTATATGTTTATATGTTTTCATTGATGAGATGTGAAATATATGATTCGGTACGTGGATACCATCTTCTTATATGAATTATTGAAGTGTTATATGTCATACGCATCTATGATGAGCTAAAAAGGTAACATGAAATAAAATGATTTTGATAACATGGATCAATTGGCGATCAATGGGAAATGCTTTCTATAAATTGTATTTTGCAAAATACTAACCTACAGGACTCAAGGGCTATGGGATAGCCAGTTACTTGATCTGATATATATTGGAAAGGAAAACATGTTCATACAGCAAACCTCGGCAGCCAAAATGAGGATACGATAACACAAACTGATAATCCCGATAGCAGCAAGTATGAGTTGATAAGGGCGTAGGCCCAGTATGTTGAGAGGGATGGATGTGTTTCCCACCCTATGGTTCCATGAGACCCGAGGTCGTGGGAGGGCCGTGCTGAGACACGCTCCCCATGTTGTTGTGATGACGATGGTCGGATGCCTGCTAGGAGAGGATAGGTCCGCTGTTCAGCCGACGCTATCGCTCTCAAGTTCTATGTGGTCAGATCGGTGAGTCCGACATCCACTGTTGTACTAGCAGAGGGAGGATAGGGAGGATGCTGGACGTAGGTTATGATGGGAGGATGTGTTAGTTAGTACTGTTGGGGGTTTAGTATTCCTTGATTCCGAGTTAGTGGAAGTAGGCACCCTTCCTGTACTTGATTGATTAAACTAATGTAAACATAAAGACAATGATGTTAAAACGTAAAGGGTTAACTGTTAAATAACCGAGGATGTTAAAGTAATTATACTATAGATTATGCTTGCTCTTCTGCATGGGGGTAGATACTATTGTTAGTTAGCAAGTATGCATAGGCGGAATGGGGTTTGTTTATAGTACATGTCCGACATGTGCATACACTGGCCATGCATGCACACCTTGTACGTGTACAATATTACTGGTGTATAACATACTTGTCATGCTTGAATAGTAGTATAAATGTCATAGATAACTCAGTTAAGGATACATCAATCAACTTAGGTAATGAATGGTTAGGTTGTCAATGTGTAAATAAGTGAATTAGTAATTATATGAAAACATTGTAATAATAAACTAAGACAAGTATCGTCAGTTAACATTGTCATAGAAGAACTGTTGTGAATAGGGTAATGATAGTGTCTAATTAATTAGTAAAATTGTTTAAGCCCTCACAAGTGCTTTGTTTATAAGAACAAGGATGCTACGTTGATGATAGGGTACCCATGTGATAAACAAATAATTAAGAATACTATGATTGATTCACCTTTTATTATTGTCAAGGGGTGATTTAATTATTATTATTAATTAATAAATGATATTCCAGCAACATTTATATCCCTATCGTAACAAATGCAATATAAGTAAGATTTAAAATATTGATTTATAAATTAATATTGTGTGATTAATTCCATTTCAAAAGTTAGCCATAATAAGATAATCATTTTTGGAATAAACGTGATGTGATGGAAAATGGATATTTAATTATTCAATGTTAATCTTGGAATTTAAACCTCAAGCTAAGTAGTCTCGACGGATAAGGTGGATCATTAAGACACATCATGTCTAAGTTGACAAGGGGCAACTAATTATATAATATTTTATTAATTACATTAATAACATTAATGTAATTAATAAAATATTATATAATTTACGGCAGAGCACTATGTAAAATTTCAGCTGGTTTTTACGGCAGAGCACTATGTAAAATTTCAGGTTTAATTTTCTACGTTTTAAACTTTATCAGTTTATGGAAGTGAATTTCTAAGAATTACTATGTGCCTAAATAATATTTAGTGTACTGTGGTGTTTTCACTAACCTTACATTCGTAATTTAAAATAAACAAACATGTCGTTATTTTCTTTTCAACAATCATGTTCCAGCATAAGAATAGGTTTCACAACTTAGTAAATCAGTAAATAGCAGTAAATCAGTAAATAGTAAGTTTGCATGTTTACAGTAAGATTTAGCATAATAGTAAATAACGGAAATTACCTGATGCTGATGCTAACCGTAAGTTGTAGCAGGTTGTATAACCTCTTAGACAGCCAAACTGAAGTGTCCACCCTACCGACCAGCTATTATCTTGCTGGCCCTTGGAAATCAAAGGATTTCCAAGCCCCCGAGCCCACAATCTGATAATCCCGAGAGCAGTGTTTCCTTCTGTTCTCAAAATCTTTCTGTTCTCCAAACTTTCTGTTCTCCCCACTTCTGTTCTCCAAACTTCTTTTCTTCCCCCAATGAAAAAAACCTCTCCTTTCTCCAAGCTCTCCCCCTCTATATAATTTCCCTTCCTCGAGAATATCTTGGGCTTACTCCACCGCCCCAAAATCCCCCTCTCGAGCCCCTCAACATTTACCCCTATCACTAGTTCATTCATACACGGTTCTTTATAAAAATGTATAATTAATTACTCTCATGGAAAAATTAGTTGGTTTTGGATTGACGGTCGTAAATATTTATTACGGTGGGGATTATCACCCCCAAGGTTATCCATTCGGGACAAGTTTCATTAAATACAAGTCTATCCGCCATCCTTGATATTTTAATGTTATTAATGTAATTAATAAAATATTATATAATTAGTTGCCCCTTGTCAACTTAGACATGATGTGTCTTAATGATCCACCTTATCCGTCGAGACTACTTAGCTTGAGGTTTAAATTCCAAGATTAACATTGAATAATTAAATATCCATTTTCCATCACATCACGTTTATTCCAAAAATGATTATCTTATTATGTCTAACTTTTGAAATGGAATTAATCACACAATATTAATTTATAAATCAATATTTTAAATCTTACTTATATTGCATTTGTTACGATAGGGATATAAATGTTGCTGGAATATCATTTATTAATTAATAATAATAATTAAATCACCCCTTGACAATAATAAAAGGTGAATCAATCATAGTATTCTTAATTATTTGTTTATCACATGGGTACCCTATCATCAACGTAGCATCCTTGTTCTTATAAACAAAGCACTTGTGAGGGCTTAAACAATTTTACTAATTAATTAGACACTATCATTACCCTATTCACAACAGTTCTTCTATGACAATGTTAACTGACGATACTTGTCTTAGTTTATTATTACAATGTTTTCATATAATTACTAATTCACTTATTTACACATTGACAACCTAACCATTCATTACCTAAGTTGATTGATGTATCCTTAACTGAGTTATCTATGACATTTATACTACTATTCAAGCATGACAAGTATGTTATACACCAGTAATATTGTACACGTACAAGGTGTGCATGCATGGCCAGTGTATGCACATGTCGGACATGTACTATAAACAAACCCCATTCCGCCTATGCATACTTGCTAACTAACAATAGTATCTACCCCCATGCAGAAGAGCAAGCATAATCTATAGTATAATTACTTTAACATCCTCGGTTATTTAACAGTTAACCCTTTACGTTTTAACATCATTGTCTTTATGTTTACATTAGTTTAATCAATCAAGTACAGGAAGGGTGCCTACTTCCACTAACTCGGAATCAAGGAATACTAAACCCCCAACAGTACTAACTAACACATCCTCCCATCATAACCTACGTCCAGCATCCTCCCTATCCTCCCTCTGCTAGTACAACAGTGGATGTCGGACTCACCGATCTGACCACATAGAACTTGAGAGCGATAGCGTCGGCTGAACAGCGGACCTATCCTCTCCTAGCAGGCATCCGACCATCGTCATCACAACAACATGGGGAGCGTGTCTCAGCACGGCCCTCCCACGACCTCGGGTCTCATGGAACCATAGGGTGGGAAACACATCCATCCCTCTCAACATACTGGGCCTACGCCCTTATCAACTCATACTTGCTGCTATCGGGATTATCAGTTTGTGTTATCGTATCCTCATTTTGGCTGCCGAGGTTTGCTGTATGAACATGTTTTCCTTTCCAATATATATCAGATCAAGTAACTGGCTATCCCATAGCCCTTGAGTCCTGTAGGTTAGTATTTTGCAAAATACAATTTATAGAAAGCATTTCCCATTGATCGCCAATTGATCCATGTTATCAAAATCATTTTATTTCATGTTACCTTTTTAGCTCATCATAGATGCGTATGACATATAACACTTCAATAATTCATATAAGAAGATGGTATCCACGTACCGAATCATATATTTCACATCTCATCAATGAAAACATATAAACATATACTGTAATCGTAAAATAAAGAAATCATATGATAATCATGACATCATAACCTCCTAACATAGTAACATCATAATCATGGTGAAATCATAAAACAAAGTACATCATATAATGAGGTCCATCATATCGTAATATAGTTTACTCAGTCGAGCTGAGTTCAACAGAATATATAGGAAAATAAAGTATGGTGTGTCTAACTGATAAATACGCCTAGTCAAAATATGGGGCGTTACATGAGGCATTCAAAAATTACGACAATCGTCCAAATTATGGGTCCTTTACCCATTCCTTAAGCCTTCCTTATAAAGGGAAATCTCTTGCGACACATGTCGCTTCATGCATAATTAAATATTTTTAGTTATTTAATTAATTAAAATACTCACCCATCCAAGTGTCAGTTTCTCTGGGAAGTGCACCTACATCCCTAAGTTTGCTCTAGTTTGTCCCCCCCAGATATTTTAATCAACTCCTAGCTTTTAGTTGACTAGGTGTCTAATCTATTTTGCTCCTAAATAATAATTTCTATTATTTTAAATGCTCAACAAAATAACTATTCATGTGCAAATGTCTAAGCTATTGTTATGCATTTGCTAAGTAATAATATAGAGTTATTCTCCTAAGTTTTTATGCAGTTTAATTTAACAATCAAACTCACTAGGATCACGGTGCCGCGTCGTTGGGCTCCTGGTTCCTTAATTTTTTTTTATCCCCTGACATGGCACCACTCCGTCGGGTCCAATCATCCATGGTTTCCATTCCTTGGCATGGTACCACCTCGTTGGGTCCTTGCGTCCATTCTTTCCGTTCTTGACAGGGTACCGCATCGTTGGGCCCTTCTGCCACCATCTTTCCGTTTTGACTTGCGGGAACTCTTGTAGGGATTTTAGGAATCGTTACCATCCATCCTCCGTCTACATGCTATCTAGGGACTAATGGCGCTGAGGAGTGAGTCCGTTCTCACTGCGCGCCCCTCAACTCGTACGTGACCAGCTCCGTCGTGGCCCACCTCGTACGCCCTCACGCATTCCTCTTGAGCAAGCGGATCAATGCTTATCTGCTCATGCATGGTATTCTTGTCGGAAGTCGACATCGTCGTCGCTTCCCTTGTGTGTGATTTACCCGTACTCTACGACCCTCCATGTTCCTTTGTGTGTCCGTTGGTGAACCGTCTCACTTGTTTCTACACACACTTTTCACAACAAATTATTAGTAGCACTGTTCTCAACAATCATCATCTGGTTTCTAACTCTAGCATTGTTAAACATTTATGATTTATTCAAACTGCTCATTCATCTTATTAAGTATACATTTCGTCGCCAAATACATAATCACCATACAGCTAGTCGTTAAGCATTATCCATCAACATAATTTTCCATAGTCATAGCTAATCATTTAACATATGCAATTATTCATTTACCTCAACAGTTCAGATACACATACTCAAAAATAAGGTCAAAAGGTTATTTAATTAATGTTTCAATCAGCTGGGTCACTCAGCAGGTGCCCTCAATGTCTACACAAGTCTAGGGGCACTACATACACCCCTACTTATTTAGAACTTCGTCCCGAAGTTCAGAATAAATGTAGAAATCTATGACGCATCTCAGTTGCATCCTCCCAAATCGCAGATCTAGAACTATAATTATCCCACTGCACTTTGACTTGATCAATCAAGGCTAATCATTAAGCAAGAAGTAATCAATCAAATATCCCACTCCACACATATACTTTAATTCCTTAATTCATTTATCAATTATTGTCGTCATTCACATCTTCAAGTTTTCCTCAATCGTTTAAGACATAACAAGGCTCATAAGACCACTATATCGAAGTTTTTCAGCCGGGTCAATTGATAGGTGCCCTTGAGGTCCACAGTCATTCTAGGGGCATTACATGTACCCCTTCTTATATAGAACTTCGTCCCGAAGTTAAATTTGTTCTCGTACTTCCAACACTAGGCTTAACTTTCTAATTTCCTATTCTCATCTTCTTGTCATTCTCTTCTATTTTTCTCCAACGATGAAGTCTCTAAGCACTAGTGGTTCCAATCGTAAGTTTTCTTTTTCATCCAACGTGCTTCTGATACATCCTCATGAAATCAATCGTAACATGCGTACTGTAAATCCAATAATGCCTTCATAATTGTCAATACCAACCTAGATCTGCAAAGGTCTACGATATCCAAAATTAATTATACAACATCAATAGCCACCCATTAGTTAGCAAATCACCATCAAGAAAGACTCCAAATATATTTGGACATCCTTCCCTCCAAGACGAGAAGGTAATTATCATAACATATTCCATTAATCAAAGATGAGTAAGACATGGTCACGTTTTTAACAAATCAAGAGAGAGAGAGACCCTCAAATATTTCAAAACCAATTTCCATAAGGTTACTTCCCAAAACCCCTAAATGTTGGTTCTTAAATTGATAGGATTTGAGGCCTCAAAACTTAGTGACTTAGATGAACATTTAAAATTTAACTCTCAGTCCTTTTCTTCAGTAATATCATGTCCAGATCAATGAGCTTATCATATCTTTACTTCATTTCATCATTTCTTTTGTCATAGGACTACTTCAATAATCTCATCAAATTGTACTAAGTGTGCTTTCTTAACCTCATCGAGTTTCCATATCGAGGGTTAGTTGTCCTTTTCATCAACGTTTGACCATGACCTAAGATTAGCTTCATTTGAGTTTAGTTTGTAGGTCCCATGGGTAGGTCTTCCAAGTTACACTTCATCATTACCATGCCATTATACATCACCTACTTCAATTTCCTCCTATACATGATTAAGATATCCCTTTTCAATTAATTCAAAAAGCTTTCCAATGCTTCTAATTCCCATTAAAACTTTCTTCAATTTCCTTATTCTCAATTTTCAAATTGAATTCCTCATTAGTTTGTTTTCTACGGATCATTCTTGTGAGGTGTCATACTCCTCAATCTTACTTATCAAGTTAGAATCTGTCCTTCCATCCTTTCGTTATTAAGGCCTCGTCGATATATATATATATATATATATATATATATATATATATATATATATATATATATATACGTTCTCTTCTTCAACCTTAAATTGTAATTGTTTTAAAATCATAACAGTTCATGATTTCAATATTACACATAAAAACTTATTTTCAAATGCCATAGATGTGTTAATACTATCTAAAGTTCCATCATTCATATAGATAATTCTTTTAAAGTATTTGAATATAGCTCTATAATGGTTCTACTGCATATATAAATACTTTTCCTTCACTATCTTAAAGTAAATGTGTTATGAAATATACTTATTCCCTTCAAGTATTTAAATGTAATTTTATAATAATTCCATTATATATAAATACCTTTTTCTCAACATCTAAATAATTTCATCAATTTCTATGGTGACATGTAACAATTTTATTTTATATATATTCTAAAAAAAAAATTAGCTACTTTAACAATGTTTACTTACATATTAAACTTTAATATTCCGTCCTAACTACAAATGTTTAGTACATTCCTTTTTATTTTCCACTTCCTAGAATTCAATTCAATTTATTCTATTAAATATATCACTTTAGATATAATAAAAATAACTACACTTTCCATATAAGGAATTGAACTTAAAAATTCGTTTCAGTTTATTCTTTAATTATTTCACTTCAATATAAAGACCATATAAACTAAATTTCAAGTATTAGTCGAAAATCTATAAATAAATAAAATACTAAAACTCTAACATGTATTTTTCTCCTAATGCATTAATATACAAACTACTAGATATTTATGCCTTTGAGTCTACTTAATTACATATTACATATCTTATTGTAATATTCCTTCTTACCTCATATACTACCACATTCTTCATTTCAAATAAAATATCGAAACGTGTAGATATAGTATTCTATCCATATGTATTTAAACTTTCAAAAGTATATTCATATGATATGTATATTCGTGCGTATATAGAATTCCTTTCTTCACATGTATACAAAAATAATTTAAACTTTCTTAAAGTATATTTATATAATATATATATTCATGCATATATATAGGATTGCCACGATGATTCTCATGTATAGATTTTAATTCATCAGTTAATGATGATTACGCAGTTCGGGTACCTTGGATAATGACACAACTTTCTGAGATTTGAATGGAGTGAAATCCCGTTAACCGTCTCACTGGAAATTTTAACATGTGTTTATCACTACTTAACGCAACTCTGAAGGTAGCTATCCCATCGATATTATACTCCTATGTTTTAGTAAAGATAATATAAATATAACTTTCAGTCAATAAAATATTGAAATCATTCTCCACGCCCCACGCGGTATGTCAGCCGTATCTATACATGAACTTGTGATCTTGCGATACAATTCTACAATACAATCTTATGAAATGCAATATTATGTATGCTCTTTATGAGGCGAGATTATAATGTAATGATGCAATTTTATAACACAATCTTGCACATTGACCAATACAACGGCGGTCTTGCATGATGCAATCTTCTATTTTTAGTAATTCTGTAAAAATAATCTCTTTTAGGAGTGGATTTTAAGAGTGATAGTATTTTATTATGTCAAGAAATGGTATGGAGTTCAGAGCATGCCTTATGCATCCAATGTCCATTAAATTAAATCCAGCAAGCACATAAGTAGTAACAAAAGATCATGAGATTGGAGACAAGATAATAACCGACTCGAAGAGATATTCGATGGATCGATTGATGGGCATTTACCCGTGGCGAGTTTAACACAGAAAAACTCAAGGATTGGGTTGGCAAACTAGAAGTGGCGTAAATAAAGACAACTTCAATTCATTAAATACCTAACACGCCAGGCATCACCACCAAGCAATTAAAACTCAAACGTTTTACACGCATTGGTGCTGGCATCTGCACGGACGGAAGGAGAGGACGCCGATCAAGCCAATCACTCTCCCGTGATTATCTCGACGTACCGAATTCTTAGAGACGACTGGGGTTCTCTGTAGTCGGTTACAAAGTTTACATGACAGAGTCTTAAAAACTTAAGATCTATCAATAAGTTCAAATCAGATTACAGAGGCCAGATTGCAGGTTTAAATTTATATTCACCAAATACAAAAGAAGATGAATCAGAAATAATTAATGAACAGTAAAACATACACAGCTTAGCTGCGTTTTCAATAACTCTACAGGGATTCTGTTTTGGCAATGGGAACAAATCTAACAGGCTGAAATCAAGATTTGGAATCCAGCATACAGACAATACAAAACTGGGGCACTATAACTCTGTAGAAAATGACCAGTACATAATATATAATACAACGATCCGACTAAATTCAAAGCAATAATTAATCAAACACAGTGATCCTTATCGTCCACGATGGACAGAGGTTTCTCTGTTTACCAGTATATATATAATACTACCATTCCTTCCAAATCAAGAGCAGCATCAGAAATACATAAAACATCTATGATAACAGCGTTCAGTATAACCTATGAACAACAACGCCCACGAGGACAGAGGCTAGCCCAAAGGTTGCAGCATATAGAGTATGGAGATCTCTCGGTGGAATCTCGATGGCAGAGAAGGGTTCATAACTCAATCAAACAACAAATAATAAACAGAGATTTAAAACAAAAGAACCATCGTTGCATAGCACTAAGATAGTGATCCGATCGTTGTGATCTATAAGCAATTATCAAAATAGGAAGGCATCAATTGGTATAAGCAATAAACCGAGAAAATATAACGCTGGTGTAGACCCTAGTGGATCATGCAATTTCATTGTAGGAATCTACAAGTAGCATATACATAAAACAAAATTATTTGCACATTCATAAATAGCAGCCAGAGATCATATGCACGTTCCTGTGGCAACAGGGGACAGTACATATGATATGCAAATCAAATTCTTGGATCCAAGAATACACCTCAGTTTAGATGGGGCGTTTAATACCTCGACGCAGAGAATGAAAACAAGGATCATTTGCGCAATGGGATCACTTATGTAGGGTCCCTCTTGACATAAATCGGTGATCTAAGGGAATTATTCAACATGAAAGTAAGGCGATTTCGTGCAGATCAAGCTTCAAGTAATGCAATTTGGGTTCAGACAATTTGCTAACGTAAATGCCCAGAGATCTTTATTAAAAATAAAGGTACAGGGCAGGATTCATACAACCTTCAAGCATAGACAGAATTCATACAAACGTTTAAGCGGGACAACATTTGAATCGGGGTGAATTCTCAGATCGATACGAACTTAAAGCAAGGACATAATTTAATTGCTGATCTTTCAGATCGAACCACGAAAAATTGTACAAAGATATAAATGAAATTTTGGAATTTTTGAAATATTCGATCTTTCCAATAATTTGAAGTAAAAACTTTCAGATCATTCGTATGAAAAGGCTAAACGATTTCCAGATTTTTTTTTTATTTTTAATGGAGAAACATTCACATCAATACTTGTAGTTCGTATACAAAGGTAAACTATTTCCGGATTTTTAATTCAGAAACACACATCACATAACAGAATGTTCGATTTCCAGGATTCAATTCTATTTAGAATCAAACAGTCCACTGAATCATGAAATAAAGGTTACAGACAGAAATCAATTGATTCAAGTAAGCACGCATAGGTCTACCTTTGTTACACAGGGATACGATCTCATCGGCTGAGATCGTTAATTAAATTTACACAGAATGCTATTGATTAGGCAAGGACGCAGAGGTTTAAATAAAAAGAATTTAAAACTGAATTAAACACAGAGATTGGAAATGATCGACCTTGTAAATAAGCTCTTCATTCAGCTGATAATCGTCTTCAATAACAGAGATTTAATAGGAATAACTAAAACTATAATTAAACACAGAGTTTTAAATATTCGATCTAGAGATGTAAAAGGAAACAAATAATGCAGAGATTTGCACAATTGGAGACACAATAATGCAGAGATCTATACGACCGGGATTTGAAGGTAGTGATCCAAAACAGAGGATTTAAGATATCCAACAGAAAAAAATACATTCAAGCGACTAAACAGAACGGGAGTCACCGCACCCTTGCGTTTTGATTTTTAAAGAAATTACAGCATCTCAGAGGCAGCATTAAGCTTCAGATTTGGGGATAATTTAATCAACAAAGTGGTCAGGGTTATACTAGTGGATATACCATAGCGGTCGCATCAAGATTAAAGAGAGGCTTAAATGATTGCCACAGTCTGGTGTATGCATCGTATGCATCGATCAGCCACCAAGCTCAAGAGTGGTGGGACAGGGTCATGGCGAAGAACCCCTCAATTAAAATAATCAAATACACAGCGAATCCCTAAATTCGGTTCTTCCAAGTACAACGATTTTCTAATCACGGATCACTTCATTACATAGTGTTTTAAAATCTAAAAGAAAACACAGTAATTTCCCAGTTTAAATTCTTCCAATACACATCAGTTAAAATACTGAAATGTACAGGAATGCATAATCACAAACTCACATTCTCACACGATATTCCAGATCTATAACTCCTGAAATAAAATTGAAACAAATATGAAATATTCAAGCAATGAAGAACCTGTAGGAACGGCTGCTCCAGTCGAAGGTGAAACTCCTCGAAGATCGCTGCTCCAATCCCGCTGATGATCACCACAGTCACCAATGAACACCTGCAAAAATATATGAGTCCGGTGCCCTCAAGGCTCGACCGGCTCTGATACCAAATGTAGGACCCCTCCTTTAGGGTCCCCTTGAACTGAACCTGAAGCTTTAATAACTTCATACAAACAAATTAGCCATTATAGTTATTGGAAAAATAAAATAAAAGAGTGAATAACTTAACAAAAATAAGCAAACCTTAACCTGTCAACCCGATCCAGCTGGTCCATTGTTGTTTGCGTCTTCCGTAGGATCCCTCCAGCAAAGCTCGTTTAACCATAGGCAAAGCAACCGTTAGCTTCGCCACCCAACCATAGGCTCATGCTTTCAGTCGCATGGCCTCCCCCGAGCTTTGGGTCGTAGAGCTCACGCAAGTATTTTAGAAATTCAGCTTGGGCTTCCCTTCCCACCAGGATTTCTAAGCCAAACCCTTAGATAGCAGCAAGTCTTTGAGGCATTCAAAAATTACGACAATCGTCCAAATTATGGGTCCTTTACCCATTCCTTAAGCCTTCCTTATAAAGGGAAATCTCTTGCGACACATGTCGCTTCATGCATAATTAAATATTTTTAGTTATTTAATTAATTAAAATACTCACCCATCCAAGTGTCAGTTTCTCTGGGAAGTGCACCTACATCCCTAAGTTTGCTCTAGTTTGTCCCCCCAGATATTTTAATCAACTCCTAGCTTTTAGTTGACTAGGTGTCTAATCTATTTTGCTCCTAAATAATAATTTCTATTATTTTAAATGCTCAACAAAATAACTATTCATGTGCAAATGTCTAAGCTATTGTTATGCATTTGCTAAGTAATAATATAGAGTTATTCTCCTAAGTTTTTATGCAGTTTAATTTAACAATCAAACTCACTAGGATCACGGTGTCGCGTCGTTGGGCTCCTGGTTCCTTAATTTTTTTTTATCCCCTGACATGGCACCACTCCGTCGGGTCCAATCATCCATGGTTTCCATTCCTTGGCATGGTACCACCTCGTTGGGTCCTTGCGTCCATTCTTTCCGTTCTTGACAGGGTACCGCATCGTTGGGCCCTTCTGCCACCATCTTTCCGTTTTGACTTGCGGGAACTCTTGTAGGGATTTTAGGAATCGTTACCATCCATCCTCCATCTACATGCTATCTAGGGACTAATGGCGCTGAGGAGTGAGTCCGTTCTCACTGCGCGCCCCCTCAACTCGTACGTGACCAGCTCCGTCGTGGCCCACCTCGTACGCCCTCATGCATTCCTCTTGAGCAAGCGGATCAATGCTTATCTGCTCATGCGTGGTATTCTTGTCGGAAGTCGACATCGTCGTCGCTTCCCTTGTGTGTGATTTACCCGTACTCTACGACCCTCCATGTTCCTTTGTGTGTCCGTTGGTGAACCGTCTCACTTGTTTCTACACACACTTTTCACAACAAATTATTAGTAGCACTGTTCTCAACAATCATCATCTGGTTTCTAACTCTAGCATTGTTAAACATTTATGATTTATTCAAACTGCTCATTCATCTTATTAAGTATACATTTCGTCGCCAAATACATAATCACCATACAGCTAGTCGTTAAGCATTATCCATCAACATAATTTTCCATAGTCATAGCTAATCGTTTAACATATGCAACTATTCATTTACCTCAACAGTTCAGATACACATACTCAAAAATAAGGTCAAAAGGTTATTTAATTAATGTTTCAATCAGCTGGGTCACTCAGCAGGTGCCCTCAATGTCTACACAAGTCTAGGGGCACTACAGCAACCACCAATCACCATGGACAGGGTTTTTTATTGGAAAGCTAGCAAATGTTAGCTTTACTTCTAGCATAAGCATGTGTGTTTATACGAGAAGGAAATGCTTATGCTAGAAGGAAAGCTATCAGTCGCTAGCTTTCCTTGATCTTGTGCCATGTGCTTATTTGAAAATAGAGTGCATGGCACAAGCTCAAGGTATAAGCTAGCAACCACCAATCACCATGCCCAAGGTTTTTCTATTGGAAAGCTAGCAACTGCTAGCTTTCCTTCTAACATAAGCATGTGTGTTATGCTAGAAGGAAAGCTAGCATTCGTTCAAAATAGAGCACATGGCACAAGCTCAAGGTATAAGCTGGCAACCACCAATCACCATGGACAGGATTTTTTATTGGAAAGCTAGCGAATGTTAGCTTTCCTTCTAGCATAAGCATGTGTGTTTATACTAGAAGGAAATGCTTATGCTAGAAGGAAAGCTAGCAGTCGCTAGCTTTCCTTGATCTTTTGCCATGTGCTTATTTCAAAATACATCACATGGAACAAGCTCAAGGTATAAGCTAGCAACCACCAATCACCATGGACATGATTTTTCTATTAGAAAGCTAGCGACTGCTAGCTTTTCTTCTAGCATAAACATGTGTGTTATGCTAGAAGGAAATGCTTATGCTAGAAGGAGAGCTATTCGTTTAAAATAGAGCACATGGCACAAGATGAAGGTATAAGATAGCAACCATCAATCACCATGGACAGGGTTTTTGTATAGGAAAGCTAGCGACTGTTAGCTTTCCTTCTAGTATAAGCATGTGTGTTTATTTTAGAAGAAAATGCTTATGCTAGAAGGAAAGCTAGCAGTCGCTAGCTTTCCTTGATCTTTTGCCATGTGTTTATTTCAAAATAGAGCAAATGGCACAAGCTCAAGGTATAAGCTAGTAACCACCAATCACTATGGACATGATTTTTCTATTGGAAAGCTAGCGACTGTTAGATTTCCTTATAGCATAAATATGTGTTCCCATCCTAGAAGAAAATGCTTATGCTAGAAGGAAAGCTAGCAGTCGCTAGCTTTCCTTGATCTTGTGTCATGTGCTTATTTGAAAATAGAGTGCATGGCACAAGCTCAAGGTATAAGCTAGCAACCACCAATCACCATGCCCAAGGTTTTTCTATTGGAAAGCTAGCGACTGGTAGCTTTCCTTCTAACATAAGCATGTGTGTTATGCTAGAAGGAAAGCTAGCATTCGTTCAAAATAGAGCACATGGCACAAGCTGAATGTATAAGCTGGCAACCACTAATCACCATGGACAGGGTGTTTTATTGGAAAGCTAGCGAATGTTAGCTTTTCTTCTAGGATAAGCATGTGTGTTTATACTAGAAGAAAATGCTTATGCTAGAAGGAAAGCTAGCAGTCGCTAGCTTTCCTTGATCTTTTTCCATGTGCTTATTTCAAAATACATCACATGGAACAAGCTCAAGGTATAAGCTAGCAACCACCAATCACCATGGACATGAGTTTTCTATTGGAAAGCTAGCAACTACTAGATTTTCTTCTAGCATAAGCATGTGTGTTATGCTAGAAGGAAATGCTTATGCTAGAAGGAGAGCTAGCATTCGTTTAAAATAGAGCACATGGCACAAGCTGAAGGTATAAGATAGCAACCATCAATCACCATGGACAGGGTTTTTCTAATTGAAAGCTAGCGACTGTTAGCTTTCCTTCTAGTATAAGCATGTGTGTTTATTTTAAAAGAAAATGCTTATGCTAGAAGGAAAGCTAGCAGTCGCTAGCTTTCCTTGATCTTTTTCCATGTGTTTATTTCAAAATAGAGCAAATGGCACAAGCTCAAGGTATAAGCTAGCAACCACCAATCACTATGGACATGATTTTTCTATTGGAATGCTAGCAACTGTTAGCTTTCCTTCTAGCATAATTATGTGTTCTTATCCTAGAAGAAAATGCTTATGCTAGAAGGAAAGCTAGCAGTCGCTAGCTTTCCTTGATCTTGTGCCATGTGCTTATTTGAAAATAGAGTGCATGGCACAAGCTCAAGGTATAAGCTAGCAACCACCAATCACCATGCCCAAGGTTTTTCTATTGGAAAGCTAGCGACTGCTAGCTTTCCTTCTAACATAAGCATGTGTGTTATGCTAGAAGGAAAGCTAGCATTCCTTCAAAATAGAGCACATGGCACAAGCTCAAGGTATAAGCTGGCAACCACCAATCACCATGGATAGGGTTTTTTATTGGAAAGCTAGCAAATGTTAGCTTTCCTTCTAGCATAAGCATGTGTGTTTATACTAGAAGGAAATGCTTATGCTAGAAGGAAAGCTAGCAGTCGCTAGCTTTCCTTGATCTTTTGACATGTGCTTATTTCAAAATACATCACATGAAACAAGCTCAAGGTATAAGCTAGCAACCACCAATCACCATGGACATGATTTTTCTATTGGAAAGCTACTGACTATTAGCTTTTCTTCTCATCATAAGTATGTGATCTTGTGACGTGTGCTTTCCTTGATCTTGTGACAAAATCTGTCTCAGGTACTGTCGGCTTCCACGACAGTCACCTATAAGGAATGACATCCTAAGTTGGTCACTAAGTACCTTCGTCAAGTGGAGAAAGAGCAGTTATCCCTCGAACGGTATTGGGTGGTCTCCTTTTCAACAAGTGGTGGTGAGCCCACTTGAGAGAACATACACCCGCAACCTTGGGTTTGACCTCCTATGGCGCAGCGCCGCTCTTTCACTTGCCCCATGTGGCTATACACGACCACTTGATTTAGAAGGATTTATAAAGCACCCTAAGGACAACAACTATGTTTTTGGATGCCTATCCCCAAAATCCTACCTAAAATACAAGATTCTTTTGTGCCCTCCTATGGAAGTATTAAGTGAGTAGATTTAAGCTATTTTTGAACTTAGTGAGTGACGAGAGAGTTTCTTGTGTGTGTGTGTGTGCATCAAAGAAAGTGACGGTTTTGAGCGCACATGAGATATTGCATATAAATGAAAAGGCTTTTCTTTTAAAATGAAAATAATGCAACTCAACCTAATAGGAAAACAACTAAATAAACCATGTAAAAAAAATAAAAAAAAATCTATAAACAAAATTGTAAAAGTAAAAAAAAATCTATAGACTTACCAAGATTTTCAACCTTTTTTTAATCCAGTCTTCTTCTTTACTTTTTGTTTGGCTAAGACTAAAGCTAATGCCAATGCCAATGCCATTTTTTCCCATAACTTCATCTTCATCTTAGTTGGTCTTGCTTCTTTGATAGACAATAATCTAGAAGCTATGAAGCCAAGAATACTTGAATGGAAACTGTACAATATATTGAAACTATCTGTAAGTTACAAACTTATATCAAATAATTAAATATAAAAAACACTAGCTATTTAGCTATTTTTATATACAAGTAATGCTATATATTACATCTTATATACATTCATAGAGTTGATAACTATTTTTATGTACAAGTAATGCCATATACTTATATACATTCATAGAGTTGATAGCTATTTTTATGTACAAGTAATGCCATATATTACATCCTACATACATTCATAGAGTTGATTATACCATGGAGGTTTACAAAATGAAATTTAGAAATACAGCATTCAAATAAATGATTGGCAATTATTTAAAATAGTTATTTAGGTCACCAATATTACCGGTTCAGTACTTGGGGAAAACCGGAAAACTTAGAATGGGTCACCAATGTGTTAAAAGATGCCCTCCTCTATCCCATGGGAAATATATATATATATATATATCACAAAAAAGAGGTAGTTGTATATTTATAAAAAGGTTGTTGACAAACCAAATAACATAAAAAGTACAAAAATTTCAAAAAACATTATAGTATTCTTGTATAAATATTTTCAACAAATATGTTAATTGGTCATGATGCTTTTTCTTTCTTACAATACCTACCTTATGAATTTCAAATTTAGTGCTATACTGCTTTACATAATTACTAATAAACAAGACAAGTAAAATGCATATATGAGAAGTTTAAGAGCCAAGATAATTTCCATTGAGGCCTTCTTCCATTAACCAAATAAATATTTTAAATTACTATTCACAATTTAAATTAATTACTATTATTATTAATTGTTATTGTTATTATTATTATATTATTAATATTATTTAATTAATAATAATAATGATAATAATCCCTTTTATAAAGTATAGTGGGTTGAATAATAATGAATTTATTAAATAAATTATTAATTTAATTAACGGACGGAATCATCCCAAGTAAATTAAAAGGATATGTTTGAATAAATTATTGAATAATTCCATTACTAGAGAGAAATTGGGATGATATAAAATAATATATAATCCACCTTATTACCTCAAAAGGGGATGCATTAATGATTACCATGGAAAGTGGCTGTCGGGATTATCGGTCTGTGGGCTCGGGGGCTAGGAAATCCGTTGATTTCTTAGGGTCAGCACGATAATAGCTGATCGGCAGGGTGGACACATCATTTTGGGGTTGTTAAGGTAACTTACAGAATCCATTCCAGAAATCTTCTTATCTTACTGCAATCGACGGTTTCAGGTATTTTTCTGAACCAGCTTAATTAGAATGTATTTTCTTTTATTTCCAAGCTATGCATGTCAAACGAACATAATTAAATGGAAAGTTTTAGGATTATGTTTATTTAACTGCAGAGACATGTAAACATATAGAAAACAGACAGTTAAACATTTACAGAAACAGAAATATAGATGGTTGAATCTCTTGTTTTCTTCTAACAATAATTAAGGGAAAAACTAGGTATAACCTGATAACCCGGAATAGACCTAGTTCCTAGATAGGGCACTACAGTTGGTATCAGAGAACAAGGCTCAGACACTGAGACCTTAGGGCCTAACTACACCTGGAACTTTAGTGAAATTTACTAGAAAATAACAAACCAGTATGATGGCTGCAAAAAGATAATTTGAAGAGCCTTTTCCCATTTATTCGTAAGGTGTAACAGAAACAGAATTTGAATGATATATATATATAACTGCTTATTTAGGGGTCAGTCTAGACCGCATTAAACAAACCTTTCCAGAAAAACAACAACATTTCTATATACACTCTTTTAATATTCAAACCCTAATATTAATCCAATGCTAAAGCATTTGGGATAAACAATGTTTTTAAACAAATAAATAAATACATATAAACCAAGTTACAACACTATATATATTACCGTTATAATATTTAGATCTAAAATTTAATACTAACAAAAAAAAAACACTTCATTGCATTTATATAAAGAAATTGTATTCATAATAAATACGAAACAATGAGTCTCGCACAGGATTTATAGAGGGTTCTCCAAATTTCAGACCTGCAGCCAAAGTGATCAGTTTTCATTTCCTATTATTTTAATGCAGATCTGCCTTCTTGCCTGACAATGTAACATTTTTTTTTAAACATTCATTTCAATAAATGTGGCATAAAACAAATATTCAAATAATATTGTTTCCTGCAATATTGTTTATAATACAAGCATCGCAGCAATTTCGACGCAGAAATCATTTCATTTGAGCTCGATATGATCCATTTTGACCAATAACTAAGAAGATTTACAAGCATGGAAAATGCATGAAACGATTTCCATACTGCTCTCCATTGTTGCTGCTTGTTTTGTCTGAAACGAATTTCATACAAAATGTTGCTTCCTTTGAAACCCTAGCGCTCAAGCCAGGTGTACCAAGCGCCCGGAGCCCAACGCCACATCAATTGTCCTCCAAGCATTTTTCTTCTTTCCTTTGTGCCCATCCCAAACTCAACAACTAGAGCCAATTGGCCCACGCACTTAACACATCAATGCCCACCATCGAATCCCATGCACTGAGTTCACATAAGAGGACGGGAATATATAAAAGATGCGTTGTGCTCAACGCCGAGGACTCATCAAGGATCCGAATGCCAAGCCAGGCGGGTCCCATGGATATCATATCTCCCATCGTCCATGAGATTACCCACATATCTGCCCAGCACCGAGGCTCTTACATGAAACCAAGAGCCAAGTCGAAGCAGCCCTACAATGCCAAATAAAATCTTATTTCCTCCTTAAATAGGCATACTTTTGACGGCACGTGAGACGGTTTCCGCGATGCCCATGAGCGGTTTACTATACCGCTTTATTGGAATGCGGACGAGTAAGGAATGAACACGTGGGATGGTGGTTTCCTTTCCGCGACCACCAACCACCCTTACCATGCGTGCATGTTGCCGACGCGGAATAAGGAGAGCCGTCGATCCTGCCTTGGCGTCAATCCCCATGCGAAAAAGAAAAGGTTTTTTTTTTGCGTTTTATATTGTTTTAATTTTTTTTATTATTATTTTAAATTAATGTTTTTTAAATATTAATTTAATTTTATTAATTTAATGTAGTGTCTCTCAACCATGCCCCTTTTTAAAGCTATAATTAATTAACTTCACCTAATACACTGCTGTGCAATCTTTGGTTCTCACATCATATCTGTCCATCGTACAGATAATAAATTTTGAATGAACGCCATAATTAATGTGTTGCCAATGCCATTTCCCGGCTTCTTCCATCATGATTCATGGCATTGGGCACACATTTTCCAGTTGCAGATTAAAATTTTGGCAGACTTTATCTCCGGGGTATTGAGCTATCCAATAAGCTATGGCAGTCAAACATCATTTGCACTGAAACAACCATGCCTCGGGGGACCAGATCTTCTGGAACCAAATTGGACCATCAAGGGTTTCGGATCAGGTACTCCGGCTGATCGCACTTTATGCTTAAGGGAGGCTCTCGCTACAGCCCATAGGCATCCGCATCAAGTTCCAATAAATCGCTGCGAATGCAAGGGTTCGGGCTCTTGGGGTAAACATCCTTCTCAGAGGTAGGTACCGTATTGTGAACCATGAAACTTCAACCCCCTTGCTGGTACCAATTTTGCAAAATAGTAACATTACAAATGTCCATTAGCTAAAGCTATAATTATAAGATTCCATTGGCGAAGAAAACCGTAGTAACCTTAAGTTAAGATGTTAATTTGTTAATAATATGGGGAATGGCCAGGGTATTTATTTGGTTCTCTCTGATATTGGAACTGAAGGAGTGTGAGATATCGTTCTAGCTCATGTCCATGGAGTAAAGGTCCTTGTCAAATACATTCGGCTGTGGGAGGTTGACAATAGCCGACGGCTGGGCCTATCAAAAATAAGGTAACCTCTTAACCAACATTTATAGTTTAGACTCTAAATAAAATTGTAATTTTCATAAAAAATTAAAATATATTGAAAGTAAGATTCTGAATTTAATAATTTAAAGGAAATAGAAATATATTTATGCTCAATTAAGACAATTTTGCAGTTTAGATGCAATTTTCTTTTTACAAAATTTATCCATTTTTTAGATATAGATTTCCAAGAAATTAGTTTAATTTGAGGGCTTGATTAATTCCCCATACTAACTACACTAACTGTGTTAAATGAGAGACTAAAAAACCAGTCAAATAGATAAACCTATGCTGATGAAAAATGACAATAGAAATGAAAAATTTACCTTGGGAAAATATATCCATAGCCTCAGCTCTGAATCTATTAAAATGATTTACTTCAACAAACAAAGGGAAAGTGGTGGCGGTTGGATTAATGGTAGAAGCAATGCATGCAAAGTTTGATCCATGTTTAAAGTTAGATCCCACCAATTTCAAATACTAGCTCAGTAATGTTGGATTCATTGCCTCGTCTGTAATTCATTCATTAACAAACAGTCAGTCTAGACTTTCAAATCTTTACATCAAGAAATTACCCAACAAGATATAAAACGTCCAGGTACATAAAAAAAAAATCGATAACCAAGCTCTCCCCAGATTCATAGTATCTCCAAGTGTGTTTTTCCTGGCTGGGAAGGAGAGAATGCAGCCTCACGCCTGCCACAAGCCCCAGCCCTCGGGTCTTGAATCTGCCACCCTACAATGCCAAATAAAACCTTATTTCCTCCTTAAATAGGCATACTTTTGACGGCACGTGAGACGGTTTCCGCATTGCCCATGAGCGGTTTACTATACCGCTTTAATGGAATGCGGACGAGTAAGGAATGAACACGTGGGATGGTGGTTTCCTTTCTGCGACCACCAACCACCCTTACCATGCGTGCATGTTGCCGACGCGGAATAAGGAGAGCCGTCGATCCTGCCTTGGCGTCAATCCCCATGCGAAAAAGAAAAGCTTTTTTTTTTGCGTTTTATATTGTTTTAATTTTTAATTTTATTATTTATTTAATTTTATTATTATTTTAAATTAATGTTTTTTAAATATTAATTTAATTTTATTAATTTAATATTTAAAAAACATTCATTTAATTTAATTCGTTTAATTTAATTTAATTAAATTAATTTAATGACTTTTAATTTAATTTGATTTATTTAATTTAATTTAATGTCATTTAATTAATTAATTTAATTTAATTAATTCAATTTAAAATTTTTTAATTAATTCAATTTAATTTAATTTTTTTTATTTTGTTTTATTAATTATTATTTAATTTAATTTAATTTAGTTGTTGATAAGAATTTAAAAAAAAAAAAAAAAATACCATGTAAAAGAAAAGGTTTTTTTTTGCATTTTATATTGTTTTAATTTTTTTTATTATTATTTTAAATTAATGTTTTTTAAATATTATTTTAATTTTATTAATTTAATGTAGTGTCTCTTAACATTCATTTAATTTAATTCATTTAATTTAATTTAATTAATTTAATTTAATGACTTTTAATTTAATTTGATTTAATTAATTTAATTTAATGTCATTTAATTAATTCAATTTAAATTTTTTTTAATTAATTCAATTTAATTTAATTTTTTTTATTTTTTTTTATTAATTACTATTTAATTTAATTTAATTTAGTTGTTGATAAGAATTAAAAAAAAAAAAATACCATGTCAAAATAAAAGGGGTTTCGGCAAAATTTCTTATATAATTATATAATGCTAGTGTTATTTTATTTATATTTAATTAAATTTCGTATATATTTTTATTTAAATTTCATGTATAATTATATAGTGCTAGTATTATTTTATTTAAATTTAATTAGATTCCATATAATGTTATAACCTAGGTTTCTTAAAAAATTAAAAGTTAATATTTAAAAATATAAAGCTACTCACGGACTTTCAATTTAAAAGTTCTTCATAGATTTAAAGTTTTAAGGTCAATTATAGTAAGGTTGAAGTGGTTGGTGAAGTTATATTTAAATTAGCATAGATAAAATTTAAATTGTAATTTATATTTAAGGGAGAAATTTAAAATATTTAAATTTAATATATATAAATATTTAAAATTTTGGAAAATAAATAAATAAATAATAAAGAGTGGTTTAAGTGGTTTGGTGAAGATCTAGGGTTTTATAAATCCATGTATTTAATCAAATTGTCTTAGTATTTATTATATTTGAACAATGTAAACTATTTCCTAGAAATTTATCTGTATTTTAAAGAAAATTAAGGATTCCAAAACCTCAAGAATAAGAGAGGGTTCCAAGACCAAACACTAGTGGATTGTTATTAAATCCTTTTACATATTTTTTATTAAATCACTCAACTATTTCATTTGCTTATGGATGACAAGGGGAACACTTCCATGCCAATAATTGAGATGATATAATGCAATCAATGCATTGATCAAGGGTAGTGGAAAAACAAAATCATTAAATGATGTAATGTAATTCAAGTCAACAAAATAATTAAATGTTTTTTCAAAAACATAATCATAAAATATTTTGATAATTCTAATGACAAATATTTATTTTTTAAACAATCGCATAAAATAAACAATCCAAACCAAAATCATAAAATGTTTTGATAATTAGGTAATTTTTTTTTAATTAAGATAAACATCAATGATAATGTGATAATGTGAATGGTTTAAAAGTAATTAACATAAATATTAAATTCCATTAAAATATCATTAATAATTTAAAAAATACTAAAAAAATCCAAACTATAGACACTTTCATATGGAGTTACAAACTTTTACAATTCAGCCTAGTACTCATATGGAGTTACAAACTTTTACAATTCAACCCAGTCATATGCCGTTAGTTTGGAACACAAGAATAAGTATATATTTCTTTTACAAATCAGCCTACTCATATGAAGTTACAAACTTTTACAATTCAATCGACTCATATAAAGTTAGTTTGGAGCACAACAATAAGTATATATTTCAATTGAGAAGAGGTTATGCTTAATATGAAAACCTAATAACGGCCTATATTAAATGCAATTGTGAAATTACTATCATGTTATCATGTCAGTACCATTTGTCAAAAACCCAGATTCATGGTATTATAAAATTGAAGTTTTCACAATTTATAACATCTACATTTTTTAAATTTGATGAATAAAAAATAAATTATCTAAAAATAAAATACATTTTTATTTTTGACATTAAAAGTTTCGAACCATGTTAATGTCAAAAGAGTTGTAACCAAAACTTGCATTGAGTTGGCAGAATAATCAAAAGTCTATAGTTCTACACCTGAGTGAACCCTTTCTTAATATATTTTTACGGAAGAACACTACACTAGTACCATTTTACTCCCATTTACAAAACCTGTAAAGGTTGGTGGTAAAGATTCATCATGCTGAAAATTGAGTCGGATGGTAACTACCTAAATTTGCATAGTCACGACAGCAGAGTGAGAGAGGTGTAAATGCAAATCGTAATGACAGTGGTGTAAAATGCAAATAGTAATATCAGTGTCATTATTTAGACATGAAGTAGGGAGAAATCCCCCGCAAAAGTCTCGCACAAAGAGAATTATATAACCTCTTACTCTCAATTTGGGCTTCTCATCATCATTTGAGGAGGCAGATTTTCATAAGATAGTAAGCAGCTCATCCATACAAATAGGCTTTTATAGGCTTTAGGTCAGCCATGGTTGTGAATTAAACTCCAGGCCAGTGACAAAAAAATATCGTTTGCTCCTATCTATGAATATGTTCGAACTCAAACGAGGGCGGGAAGCGGCAATGTCACTTGTATCTCGTAGTAAGGCGGAACAAAAAATTTCAAAATTCAAAATTCAAATGGGCGATACAGGAAAACGGTTTCATGGAAAACGACGTTAATATAGACATCTGTAGATAGATTTAGGCCCATCTCCCTCTACAACGTTTAATACAAGATCCTCAAAAAGATAATTGCAATCAAGTTATGGAAAATCATCCCTTCCATCGTCTCGATTAACCAAGGATGATTTGTCTTTTATTTTTTTGGAACCTTGAATTACCTTCAATTCTGTAGGTTTCAATATCAGAGATTGCTACTGCAAAAAAGGTTTTTATATTTGAGATGGTGAATTTATTTAAAAAAAAAACCAGGTGCACTGGACTTGTGCCTTAAAGCTGTATTTCATTCAACTAGCATTTTGAAGTTAGGGTATGCTTTGCACTCTGACTTGAAGCGTCTTTCTGATTCCTATGGAGAGCTGGAGTGTTTTCGCTACTGTGAAGCGCCTAAATTAGACCTTCAAAAGGTTTTTCCATCTGTTCCAGGGGGGCTTTCCGACCTTGCAAAGACTGTGCTGGGAAGTGCTTTAAACAAAAGTACTAGGATGAGTGACTGGAGGGAGCGTCCCTTAAGCAATAGTCAGGTACACTAAATATAAATCCATGCTACGGTATAAGTTGCACTACAAAGTATAAGAACCAGTACAAACCTCTAAAAACTGATGAAGTTTGAAATAAGAACATACAAACTACAAATTTAAACATTGCTACGAAATTTATATGGGAATGTTCAGGTCAAGATTTTCAAGCATACAACAGACTCGCAGATATCTCTAGTAACTGAAATATGCAACCGCTTATAACTTGAAGAAGGCACAAAAATACCCATACCCCATGGGCCTTGTACAAAATCCAGATACTAAACTAAATGGACGAGAATGATAGGAATTTGTAGGACGAGGAGTACCTGAAGTTCTAATTTACAGGAGGACGATTCAGCCGCACTAGCTGCTCGCAATAGGATTCAGGTTCTAATTTGCAGAGGACAAGAACAATGTTTCAGCAGCTCCAGCTATAGGAATTTGCAGGACGAGAATGAGGACCAGGTCTCTTGGCATTTTGCAATGGACTGCACTGCCTTGAATGCAGGTAGATGTGCGTTGAATGCAGGTAGGTGGGCGTTGAACCTTGAGAATATGGCGGGAGCGAGACTGTGTACGATGAGATCTCCAGGATATGGCTGCAGCTGGCTCATGATCAAGCTGCACATTTTCGATGGGACTGTATGGCGCTTCGTGTGGCACTACGTCAATAATTATAATACATTATTATAATTATAAAAACTAGTTGAATGATATTGCAATATTTCTCATTTATGCAATGACATGAAATGGATGATAATGTATGGTATGTTCTTATTTCATATTCCTTTATGGAATGTTCTTATTTCATATTTCTTTATGGCATGGATGAAAAGTTAATGTATTATTATATTTTATAATACCTTATTATAATTATAAGATTTAGTTGAAAGATATTGTAATATTTTTTATTTATGCATGATAGTATAAAGTAGTGTGATATTACATTTTTTTGGGGATAACTGGAAGTAGAAGAAAGATTAATATTTTGTACTTTCTTATGTAATTTGAAAAGTTAAATGTATTATTATATTATATTTTATATTACGTTTATGTGATGAAATGAATTAGGTAAATTTAGGATAATGCATCACCATATTTCATATTTCGTTAATGGGATAGCAAGATGTAAATGAAAGGTTAATGCCTTGTTTATAGTTCATAATTATTTTATGGGATACTATGAAAGGCTAATGTATTATTATATTTATACTACGTTTATATGATAATATGAACTGGTTGAAAGATAAGATACTGTTATGATATTTATTGATGTTATAAAATGAACTAGATGAAAAGTTAACACATGCCTATATTTCACAGTTCACTTAGGGGATTGTAGGTTGTAAGATTAAAGACATAGCCTTCCTTTTTGTCAAATTGTACCCTTAGGGTTTCCATTTGCAAGTGTTACTTATTTAAGATATATTTCAACTATGATAGAGATCCTTGCCAATTCACATATGGAATAATTGTTCCAGAACAAATGCTTTGGAAAGCCAAAGAACTATAACTTAGGAGTAGACACTTATAGTATAAAAAAAAGAAGAAGAAGAAGAAGAAGAAGAAGAAGAAAAAAATCATTCACTAACTACGAGCATTAAATTGTCGAATAGAGATGGTATCAATAACGTAAAATTGTATTTTAAGAAAAATCTACTCGGAGAAACTTGGAACAAAGACCAACGATATTTTAAACCTTTTTCTACATAGCCATGATGAGAAAACAAGTGGATGGATATAATCGGTGGATTTGCTGAATGACGAAAAATTGATCAATTTTAAATGATAAGACACCAAGATGCTCAGATTGACGAGACTTGGACGGATTGTCGAGGAAGAGAAACCAACTTAAAATTTGAAAATGAGATATCAATGTGATTGGTATGATGAGCTGAACTCAACGACATGCATTTTGCATTACGACAAAACCATTTATGAAAACTCATGACTACGAACTTGAAATTTAACCATGGTATCGAAATGGTCAAATGAAGGCAATGTTTCGTAAAAAGAAGTATGGAGACGATTAGCATAATAAATAGAATGCAATGAAGCTAACCTTAGGTCATAATCAAACATGATAAAATGACAACTAGCCCTCGAGATGGAACTTGATGGGGTTAAGAAGACACTTTGTGCGACTTGATGAATCTGTCGAAGTGGTCCTATGATAACATAAATGAAGAGATAAGGGAAATACATGATAAGCTCATGGAGCTGAACATGATGATACTAATGACAAGAATAAGTGATATTGAAAATCTAGTTGGGACCGACAGTTATTGAATGTACTATCGAATTGATATTATACACAATTATGATTGAGTTCCTGAGAATGTATTGGAACCATGTTGGAAAAATAATAATAATAATAATAATAATGATTAGAACCACTTGTGCTTAATATGGCCATGATTGTTGGAGAAAAATAGAAGGGAATGGAAAGAAGATGATAATAGGAAATTAAGATAAAGTTTAGTGTCTAAAGTACAAGAACAAAAATTAACTTCAGGATAAAGTTCTATTTAAGAGGGGGTGTATGTAATGCCCCTAGAATGACTGTGGACCTTAAGGGCACCTGTCAAGTGACCCGGCTGAACAACTTCGATATGGTGGTCTCTTGAGCCTTGTTATGTCTTAAATGATTGAGGAAAACCTGAAGATGTGAATGACGATAATAATTGATAAATGAATTAAGGAATTAAATTATATTGTGTGGGGTGGGATAATTGATAGATTATATCTTGCTTAATGATTAGCACGGATTGATCAAGTCAAGTGCAGTGGGACATTTATAGTCCTAGTTGTGCGACTTGGGAGGACGCAGCTGAGATGCATCATAGATTTCCGCATTTATTCTGAACTTCGGGACGAAGTTCTAAATAAGTAGGGGTGTATGTAGTGCCCCTAGACTACTGTAGACATTGAGGGCACCTGCTGAGTGACCTGACTATTTGAAACATTAATAAAATAACCCTATGATTTTATTTTGAGTATATTTATGATTACGATTGATTGATATATGTGCATTTGGGTAGTTATTGTGAATGGACGATTTCATGTTGTTTAACAATTAACTTGGATATGAAAACTGTACATATGAATGGTGCTTAACGACCAGTTGTGCAATTGATTATGTGATTAGATGAATGAGTAACGATTGAGTAAACTATAGATGCTTAATGAAGCAACAGATTTATAAATCAAATTGTGATTATTGAGGACATTGCTACTAATTTACGTTTGTGAGAAATGTGTGTAGCGACAGGTGAAACGGTTCACCGACGGACACAGAAAGGAATATGAAGGGTCATAGAGTACGGGTAAATCACACACAGGGAGAGCGACGACGATGTCGACTTCTGACGGAATACCACACTTGAGCAGATAAGCACTGATCCGCTTGCTCCTAGTGAAAATGCTTGTTAAACTTAACTGCATAAAAACATATAAGTTTGCACCTAGAGCATTACTTAGAAATGCATTTGAGTACTTTAGGCATTTGCATATATCTAAACATAAACAATCATTGGAGAATGTTATGGCAAATTATCACATCGTCGATCTACTGCATATGGCTTGAGGGACTGTACAGCAGTGAAGAGAATACTTCCTTGTGCTGGGTTTGTAGGTATTGTGGGTGCCAAGCTAGATAGATCTTGCAAGGTTATCCATGGCTCTGTGCTGGAGCTCACTAGCTTAGCAAATCTTCCCTCCCATGTCCTAGCATCCTGATAAACCCAATTGCAGATTGGCTTGGCTCATCTTGGTGTATGCTTGGCTATGTGTGAATCTGTTGTTCCTTGGTTCCTTGTAGAGATCATGCCCAGCTCAGGGGTGGCAGTGGTGCTGAGAGATTGAGGAGCACACTGGCCTATGGTTGGGTGGAACGTTGCAGTTGCATAGCCAGTTGCTTGGGACTACCTTATTGAGATAAGTATTCTCCTGTATATTCTTGCAAAGATTTAATTGATGGATATCTGAATGTAGGGTGATGGTGTAAATGAATTTACTTCCGCTGTGTTTTTACGAGTTTATGCAATTCCATATGATCTTTTATAAATCTGCAAAGGTCTTTAATTGGCTGTTATAGAGTCTTGAATGTATGATAGATATCAACAGCATTTAGTTAACTTCCGTTGTGTTTCCATTGTATAAACATATACTTGTATATATATTTTTTCATTTTCATTTGAATGCTTGTTTAATGAATGGATATGGGGGCTAGATGCCCGGTTTAACCTCACGATCCCTCCAAAAATCCCCTCCTCGATACTTCCCACCATACTCATTAGATCTATCCCTTTGCTAATATATACCTCCCATGCTACCTCCCTCCCTCTCATCCCCCTTTCTATCCCCTTTTCCATAACAAACCACCTCTCTACCCCACCCCTCCCACTCTCTCTCTAACCCCATCTCTCTCTCTGATTATCTTTAACCCCCCTCCTTTATAACTCCCACACTCTCTCCCTCTCTCTCTTTAACCCCTCTCCTCCTCCCTGTTATTATACAAACTATCATCCCTAGAACACCTAGGCTGTGTGGACCAAGGGGCTAGTTACAGTAAGTGGGGAGGACATAGGTCCAATATCACCGTAACCTAACTCCTCATCTTCTTTGGTTAAGTCCTAAACCCATGGGAGAGTCCCTAATGGAGGAATAACACCTGTAAGCACCAACACACCTGGAAATACCATTCTACAATCATTATGGATAATATTAGTGCCTTGCATGGAGTCAACAATGGATAATAAAGACAAATAAGTAATATAAAAGGCGTAATTCAATATACCAATCAATGTCAATGAATATCACAAGTTCAACATACTTCACAATTCATACAATGCATCTACCTGATGCATACCAAGTATCTACCCGATACATATCATCATACATGATCCACCCGATCATACTGTGTATCCACCTAGGTGATACAAATACAAACTTAACCGAATATTTAGGGACACCTAAAATTGAAGCTATTGACATTTAGACACTGACCCATTATAATCCTCCCTTGACCCAACCTGACGATCATGTCTTGATACAACTAGATGTACCTTTTCCCATAGATCCCTTTAAATTTGTTCAAAATGTACAACATAATATGTCTAGAACCAAATTATGGTTAATCTAACAAGCATGGGATGTACTTCCACTACACCTAGTGTCTTTTGAGGAAACATGAATGCTTCTTATGTATATTTAGTTATCAAAATCATTTCTTCTACCCATATGCCACATGTTCCCAATGTCTCTTCATTCATAATGCCATCTATTAGCAAACACATTCCAACCCTACGCTTTCCTAGTCTTGGAATACCTTCTACAAGTAATTTTATGCCTAGTTCGAGCTTCTCCTTTGGTGTATGTAATAATCTATTGATCCCTCAACAACTCCCCAAGTTATGTGATGTGGGGCCCCACCTGAAATTTTGATCTAAAGGCCACTGATCCAAGTGTTGTTACTCTTTAATAATGTCTATACAACTACAATTTGGATGGAGTCCTTATAAGGTATGTTTTATCATACCATGTCTAATATTTCTCCTTTATAGGTTTTTTTATTATCATGCCATACACTTGGATATAGTAAACCCCCCCTGCCCTTACTGCTTATTCTTTCTATACAAGCAATTCATCCTTGAAAAGTTTGACAAAATATGAGTGAGAAAACTATCCCTGATTCCATAAGCTTAAATTCCACTTGATGAAAACCCTCAGTTTGTTTCACCCCTAAACCATCCAAAGAGTGAACCTAGAAAAATAAGAAAAGACTTAGTTTTTTCGAAGAAGCGTCCTTGGAAAAATAATTTTGGAAAAATAGCTTTATACACCCATGTAACATATCGGAAATGGCATATGAAAAGCGGTGAAAAACGATGAAATGTTACATGGGTTATATCATATGGTATATCATACGTTTTGTGTATATGATGAGACCAGTCACATATTATGATGGTGAGCTCGCACAAATCTGTAGTGCCCCTAGACTTGTGTAGACATTGAGGGCACCTGCTGAGTGACCCGGCTGATTGAAACATTAATTAAATAACCTTTTGACCTTATTTTTTTAGTATGTGTATCTGAACTGTTGAGGTAAATGAATAATTGCATATGTTAAACGATTAGCTATGACTATGGAAAATTATGTTGATGGATAATGCTTAACGACTAGCTGTATGGTGATTATGTATTTGGCGACGAAATGTATATTTGATAAGATGAATGAGTAGTTTGAATAAATCATAAATGTTTAACAAATGCTAGAGTTAGAAACTAGATGATGATTGTTGAGAACAGTGCTACTAATAATTTGTTGTGAGAAGTGTGTGTAGAAACAAGTGAGACGGTTCACCAACGGACACATAAAGGAACATGGAGGGTCGTAGAGTACGGGTAAATCACACACAGGGGAAGCGACAACGATGTCGACTTCCGACAAGAATACCACGCATGAGCAGATAAGCATTGATCCACTTGCTCAAGAGGAATGCGTGAAGGCGTACGAGGTGGGCCACGACGGAGCTGGTCACGTACAAGTTGAGGGGCGTGCAGTGAGAATGGACTCACTCCTCAGCGCCATTAGTCCCTAGATAGCATGTAGACGGAGGATGGATGGTAACGATTCCTAAAATCCCTACAAGAGTTCCTGCAAGTCAAAACGGAAAGATGGTGGCAGAAGGGCCCAACGATGCGGTACCCTGTCGAGAACGGAAAGAATGGATGCAAGGACCCAACGAGGTGGTACCATGCCAAGGAATGGAAACCATGGATGATTGGACCCAACGGAGTGGTGCCATGTCAGGGGATTAAAAAAATTAAGGAACCAGGATCCCAACGACGCGGCACCGTGATCCTAGTGAGTTTGATTGTTAAATTAAACTGCATAAAAACTTAGGAGAATAACTCTAGATTATTACTTAGCAAATGCATAACAATAGCTTAGACATTTGCACATGAATAGTTATTTTGTTGAGCATTTAAAATAATAGAAATTATTATTTAGGAGCAAAATAGATTAGACACCTAGTCAACTAAAAGCTAGGAGTTGATTAAAATATCTGGGGGACAAACTAGAGCAAACTTAGGGATGTAGGTGCACTTCCCAGAGAAACTGACACTTGGATGGGTGAGTGTTTTAATTAAATAAATAATTAAAAATATGTAATTATGCATGAAGCAACATGTGTCGCAGGAGATTTCCCTTTATAAGGAAGGCTTAAGGAATGGGTAAGGGGCCCATAATTTGGACGATTGTCGTAATTTTCGAATGCCTCAAAGACTTGCTGCTATCTAAGGGTTTGGCTTAGAAATCCTGGTGGGAAGGGAATCCCAAGCTGAATTTCTGAAATACTTGTGTGAGCTCTACGACCCAAAGCTCGGGGGAGGCCATGCGACTGAAAGCATGAGCCTATGGTTGGGTGGCGAAGCGAACGGTTGCTTCGCCTATGGTTAAACGAGCTTTGCAGGAGGGATCCTACGGAAGACGCAGACAACAATGGACCAGCTGGATCGGGTTGACAGGTTAAGGTTTTGCTTATTTTTGTTAAGTTATTCACTCTTTTATTTTATTTTTCCAATAACTATAATGGCTAATTTGTTTGTATGAAGTTATTAAAGTTTCAGGTACAATTCAAGGGGACCCTAAAGGAGGGGTCTTACATTTGGTATCAGATCCGATCGAGCCTTGAGGGAACTAGACTCGTATTTCTACCGAGGGGCTTTTGGTAAAACTCGTAAAAGGAAAACATGGATTGACGATAGCTCTATCAAGGACTTCATCAATGGTTTAGATAACTACCCGACAGGTACTATTCGTTTAATGTAGTCTTTCCTTGTTATAATTATATAGATAAAAATTTAGTTACAGCCTTTATGTATAGAAATCTTTCTGAGAATTAGAGGATTGAGCTTTTGTTGCTGTTGTAGAAGTAAGTAAATGAAATTCCTGAAGATGTTACTGCTCGCTCAAATTGTATGAGAGTATGGATCGCATTTTCTGAGCAACTAGAAGACCTCTGTATGACAGTATTTTTGATAATTGTTTTCTGTGTATTCTATTTAAGGATCTCAGCTGTAGCTGATAATTTTTGTACATCTTGATTTTATGAATGCTCTCCAATTTTAGGGAAGGAATGACGTTTTAAAAGAAGTATGATTCCAGGGTATTTGCGCACTATTTATTTGTATAATGGATGGATCTTTAGTGTGTTCTGTTCATAAGATCTCTGCATATAAAATTTGATATTGAAAACTTTTTGTCTACTGCATATTTTGTTTTTACTAAGCTTTGGGGAGCGATTTCCCTTGTGATCGCCTTTACGAACCCGATCAGATCCCTGTTTGTGGTTTCGGATCCTTGTCTGTTCCTTGATTGAATTTGTAATCTTTGGGCCGTATCCTATGCTGGGCAAAGGAGGGACAGAATTGATCCTTGTCCGTTTCCTTTATTGCATTTGTAATCTCTATGTCCTATTTTATGTTGGGCGATTTAGGAATGATCAGATCGATGTTTGTGGTTTATAACGTACTTTCAAAACTCAGTTGCAATCTTTAATTTGAAAAAAAATAGCGAAGCTCTGTGTTGATATACATTCTGCATATTAGCATGCATATTGTAGCTTAACTCCGTATTAATTTTAAATGTTAGGTTTCAGATCGGAATTTTATAATCTAAATCTCAGTTTTGGATTGGCCTGATCGAGTTTGTATTTTTATTACAACACTCAGTTTCATGTCCAGATCGGAACTGGATCCCAATTATCCCCTCATTGTTTTTCATCCTGTTGCAAAAAAAAATTGATAAATTCTGTATTGCGTGATTTCGGTTCTTTAGAATTTCATTTACTGTGGTAACAATCAGTATTATGCTGTCAATACATGGATCCTTTACTCTGTAATTATTTGATTCTATTTAACCCTAATTTCGTAGACCTTTGCCAATTAAGAACGAACTTGATTCAAGGCCTTGCCTATGGAGACCGAGATCTGAGCTAGCCTACCGCTTAGATTTGGTTCATTTAAAAGAAAAATTTCAGTCACGGTTAAAGGATTCTGAATTAGGCGTCCTCAAGGGAGTCAATTTTTTCTGTTTCAATTTTTTTATTTTATTTTATATAAAACCTCTGTCTGCTTTTCCTTAGATCGCACCAGTGTGTACATGATCTCTGTGAGATTATAGCATTGATTTTATTCATATATTTGAACCCTGGTCTTATACTCTGTCGCTTTTATCTTTTGATATCTGCAACTTAATTTTTGGATCATGAACTCTGTCAATCTAATTAAACTTCGTTAGGGCAAGATTTCTAGATCCTAATATCTTCCCAGACTTCAGTGTTGATTTTATTTTATATTTATGGAATCAGAATTTCACTTTGCCTACATTTATCATTTTAATATCTATGTAATCGCTGTATGTTTTGGTTGGAAAACTCGATTTACTATCTGTTCAGAATTTTTGGTTTGAACAAATCATTCTATACTCCTTATGTTCTGAAGATAGATCTGCCGATTTCATACTACTGTTAAAAATCTTGTTTTGGGAATAGAGATATCACCTGTTGCGATGAGTATTGGGGGAATCTCTGTCATAGTTATTTGCTGTAGAGACTGCTTCAATAACTCGGTAGGAGGCGTAGCTACTTCAGGGGAGTTTCTCCTCCATCGCCATACCCTAGAGAGGGTTGTAGCTTACAGAAAGGATCGGCCCTGGGTTACCCCCCCTACACTATGCTGCAAATCTCGCATTTCTCAGGTCGAGTGTCCAAGCCGAGGAGGAGATCTCTATGTAAATTGGTATGCTGCAACCTCGAGTTCATTATTGTTTGACTTTTGAGGTAAGTGTTGATTCTCCCGTGTTTAGGTTGCCAAGAGAATCTTTAGTTATGCTATGCCGTTGTGTGGAGTACTGTTTATTTTACGCTAAGTGATTTAAGTCATCCTTTGATCTCTATTTCATAATTATGTGGGAAAATGGAGAAAGATCTATCCTCACAAGATTTGGGGATCAACGTAGTTTAAATACTGTTTGCATTTTTCTTTTTGGAAAGAAATCGTTGTTTCAAATATGTAAGATGGCAGGCGGTTGAGTAGCATGATTGATTTTAGCTTTTTAAAATTGTTATCCATTGCCAAAAAAAATCAAGAGCTCTGTCTTAATTATAGATCTCGTGGGAGTGCTAAATTAAAATGAATACCAATCGTGGCCTCTGATTCCGGATCTCTGTTTGGATTTTGAGAAGGGTAGTTTTTTATGTTTGCTATTCATTAACGTGCATACAATATTGGTGAAAGACCTGAAAGTCTTCTGTAGAAGTGTTTGCTACTGGTTTGAAAATACAATGTAGAGATTATCAAATATAAAAATTAGATCTGCATTCACCATGTTTAGTTGAAGACCTGAAATAGGAAAACATGGAGACTAATCCTCTTTATAAGTTCAGTTAAACTATCATATTTTCCTATATACATATATTCATACACTCTGCTAAATTCCGAGGTAACGATGTCAAAAATTCTAACTTTGTTGTAGTATCTATAATTATATATACATCTGATAGATCTTTGAATCACACTACACCAGGGAAATGCAGCTAGTGTAGAGGTCTCGGTAACAGTGCAGGTCAGTATTTCAGATGAATATGATAGCATTCTCATGTTTTCTGAAGGCGTTGGCCTCTAACAAAGATTAAGTCATAGTTTAAATATTGTGTTGTTTTAGGATTAAACTTTGTAAAACCTATTTATAATTGTCGAAGTTTTAATTCTTAAAACTGCAGAATTGAATCCCGTCGAGTTTAAGTATTATGTGTCATTACTATTATCAACCCAAAATCCCAAATTCATTAGGGAACACTGATGCAACTTAATGCATACACGTCTCTTTGTGAAAAAGGTTCTCCCAAGTTTACATAACATGCCGTTGGTTGAAATAAGATCCATTACTTGTATATGCAATAAATAGGGTAGAAAAGGATTGAGTAAATTATGGATGCATGTATAAGATATACTAAGTATGTCGATATGTGGCAAGATGTTAATACTCCTTTGAATCTATACTTGAAATATAATCAATAAGCTTAGGAATTTAGACTATACTAAGATTTAGTGTTTTTATAAAAGAGATATCTTTTACACAAATAGTTTGTTTTACCTATATTCTTTTGTTAATCCTCTCGCACATATATATAATAATAGACCTTACCGTAATAATATAGCTCTTTCGTATATTATAATATACATTAATGTTATATATATATATATATATAAACCTTTCATTATGTGACATACTTATGTAAATTATTGTTTATGATAGCATGGAAAGGCAAGCTATAGTTTTAAGTCACATCTTGGTCAGTTCCTAGCAAGGAAATGTCTTGAATATATTCTTGGTAAGAGAGGTTGTGAGAGTTTGGAAAGAACTTTATAGCAACAATTGTGTTGCATAATGTAATTCCTCTTTGATGAAATAAATAAACTACAAAATCCTTGTGGGCGTAGCCCAAGAGTGGGTGAACCACGTGAAAAATAGTCTCTCCTTTTGATGTTATCTCATCTTGTGTATTCTTGTTGTGCATTGTTATTATTCAGTTTGGTCTACTTTGAATTATGTGTATTTATGTTCCATTTATTTAACTATGATGACATTTTCCTTACATAAGCATATATGTGTTTACAATTGATAATTTCCTTGTTATTTCTTATGTGTTTTTATTATGCGTCTTTATCTATTGAATGGGTTTAGAATTGATGACGATTTTATTTGTAGACACAATTTATATTAGTCATACATCATATTAACTTTATGTTTGTATTTATTTACTGCCAAAATGTTGTATGAAACCAATAACTTACTAAATTACGTTGTTCTCGGTTAGTAGGAGATTGTCCTCTTACTCATATAAAAATAATGAAACAGTTGTGTAAAGGAGATTGTAATACACTAATCAAATCTAGATGCAGCTAAATATGACATGAAAATATTGATGAATGTATATTTAAGAATTACAGTATTTTTCTTGTCGTTTAGACAGTTAGATCATTAACGACAATTTATGAGATGATTAATGATCTCCATTCGATCATAAAGTAGCTTTAAATACTGAAACATTACTCATCCCGATAAAATGTATGGGTGATTTGACCGTTTAGAAAAAATTGAAATTTTACGAAATTTGGGGATGTGACAGATTGCCATTGATTCCCCTCTCGATGCCTGGATTGTAGATTCAGGTGCATCTCACCACATGGCTGCCACAAAGAAAGATTTATTTTTATTGGATGCATGCAAAGGTCCTCCTATACTCATGGGGGATGATTCTTTTGTCGAGATCACCGTTAAGGGCAGAATTGAACTCAATCATGGTAGCTTCGAGAATGTGCTTCATGTTCCAAAACTCTCGGTGAATCTTCTCTCTATCTATTAGGTTACACATTCTAGCACTGGAAAGAGAGTTAAATTCACTCCTGATGCTATGAATATCTTCGACATACAAAGTAAGTCTAAAGTTTCCATTGGTAAGGTAAATCATAGATCTAGGCTGTACACCTTTTCTGAATTCATTGAACCAGATTCTGCCTTATTACTTACGCATGCTGATGATAGCAGTAGGTTATGGCACAAAAGATTTGGCCATCTTAATTTCAGATACATGCAGCAACTCCACAAGTAGGGAATAGTCATTTGCTTGCCCAACATTCATTTTTCCAAAGGAGTTTGTCAAGGGTGTGTTCTTGGCAAACATCCTCAAGAAAAGTTTGAAAAAGGGAAGGCTTGGAGGGCCTCCTCTTTTTTTTTGGAGCTTGTCCATAGTGATCTGATGCGACCCTTTCCTCATCTGTCCATTAGCAAGGTGAGGTATGTGCTTACATTTATTGATGATTTCTCATGATATACTTGGGTGTATTTTCTCAGGCAGAAATCTACAGTTTTTGAGCATCTCAAAGACTTCAAAGCACTTGTAGAGAATTAGTCTGAGAGAAAGATCAAAATCCTCTGCACAGACAATGGGGGGGGAGTATGTGAACATGAATGTTCAACATCTTTATTCAGAGGCAAGTATACAGTTGCAACATACAATACCATACACTCCACAGCAGAATGGAGTGGCTGAGCAGAAGAACAGATCCCTCAAAGAGATGGCCTCTTGCATGTTGCATGCAAGGTCTCTTCCTTCTAAACTATGGGCTAAGGCACTTACTATGCTAAGTACATACAGAACAAATATCCTCATAGATCTGTCAAGGACCAAACCCATTTTGAGGCATGGAATGGTTGCAAACCGAAAGTCACCCACTTCCAAATATTTGGATCATGTGCATGGGTCTGCATACCCTTTGAAAAGAGGAAAGAATTAGATCCTCAAAGCACTGCATGCATCTTCGTGGGATATCCCGATGATGTGAAGGGTTACAGGTTGATTAATCCGTTAACAGACAATCTCTTTATTGAGCGAAGTGTCCAGTTTGAGGAAGTCTCCTTGCTTGGACCATTGGAGTCACATGCAGAGACCTTTGTTCCTCTACTTGCACCAAACATCCATGATGATGAGTCCACAGATTCAGATCATGATTCATATTTGAGTTCTGAACCTGAGGAAGGACATGAGCATGAATACGTTGATCCACATCCTATCTCCCATGAGATAACAAGGAGCTTAAGAGAGATATATGCACAGACCACCCCACAGGTTGCAGGCGACCTTGTGGGGGACCTAGTGGACCCAAGGAGGATGAGGTTCCAGTTTGAGGAGCCTTCTCATGCACTCACAGTGATCGAACCAATGATGCCCATGCATTGCTACATGGTTCTATCTTCAAACCCGTAGGCCTATGCAGAGGCTGCAGGGAATCCCCTCTGGGAAGCCACTATGCAGGAGGAGTACAATTCTCTCCTCGAGAACCAGACTTGGGATCCGGTTCCACTTCCTTCAGATAGGAAGCTTGTCAGATGCAGATGGGTCAACAGAACCAAGAAGGCAGCAGACAGATATATCAGCAGATGCAAAGCTAGGCTAGTTTCCAAATGATTTCAGTAGGTTCATGGGATAGACTATGATGAGACATTTGCTCTAGTAGCAAAGATGGATTTCATTCGATTGGCACTTACCATTGCTGCAGCCAAGAGGTGGGAATTCCATCAGTGTAATGCCCCTAGAATGACTGTGGACCTTAAGGGAACCTGTCAAGGAATCCGACTGAACAACTTCGATATAGTGGTCTCTTGAGCCTTGTTTTATATGTGTGGAGTGGTATAATTGATTGATTACATCATGCTTAATGATTAGCCCTGATTGATCAAGTCAAAGTGCAGTAGGACAGTTACAATCCTAGCTCTATGACTTGGGAGGACGCAACTGAGATGCATCGTAGTTTTCCATTTTTATTCTGAACTTCGGGACAAAGTTCTAAATAAGTAGGGGTGTATGTAGTGCCCCTAGACTTGTGTAGACATTGAGGGCACCTGCTGAGTGACCCGGCTGATTGAAACATTAATTAAATAACCTTTTGACCTTATTTTTTTAGTATGTGTATCTGAACTGTTGAGGTAAATGAATAATTGCATATGTTAAACGATTAGCTATGACAATGGAAAATTATGTTGATGGATAGTGCTTAACGACTAGCTGTATGGTGATTATGTATTTGGCGACGAAATGTATATTTGATAAGATGAATGAGTAGTTTGAATAAATCATAAATGTTTAACAAATGCTAGAGTTAGAAACTAGATGATGATTGTTGAGAACAGTGCTACTAATAATTTGTTGTGAGAAGTGTGTGTAGAAACAAGTGAGATGGTTCACCAACGGACACACAAAGGAACATGGAGGGTCATAGAGTACGGGTAAATCACACACAGGGGAAGCGACGACGATGTCGACTTTCGACAAGAATACCACGCATGAGCAGATAAGCATTGATCCGCTTGCTCAAGAGGAATGCGTGAGGGCGTACGAGGTGGGCCACGACGGAGCTGGTCACGTACGCGTTGAGGGGCGCGCAGTGAGAACGGACTCACTCCTCAGCGCCATTAGTCCCTAGATAGCATGTAGACGGAGGATGGATGGTAACGATTCCTAAAATCCCTACAAGAGTTCCCGCAAGTCAAAACGGAAAGATGGTGGCAGAAGGGCCCAACGATGCGGTACCCTGTCGAGAACGGAAAGAATGGACGCAAGGACCCAACGAGGTGGTACCATGCCAAGGAATGGAAACCATGGATGATTGGACCTGACGGAGTGGTGCCATGTCAGGGGATTAAAAAAATTAAGGAACCAGGATCCCAACGACGCGGCACCGTGATCCTAGTGAGTTTGATTGTTAAATTAAACTGCATAAAAACTTAGGAGAATAACTCTAGATTATTACTTAGCAAATGCATAACAATAGCTTAGACATTTTCACATGAATAGTTATTTTGTTGAGCATTTAAAATAATAGAAATTATTATTTAGGAGCAAAATAGATTAGACACCTAGTCAACTAAAAGCTAGGAGTTGATTAAAATATCTGGGGGACAAACTAGAGCAAACTTAGGGATGTAGGTGCACTTCCCAGAGAAACTGACACTTGGATGGGTGAGTGTTTTAATTAAATAAATAATTAAAAATATGTAATTATGCATGAAGCGACATGTGTCGCAGGAGATTTCCCTTTATAAGGAAGGCTTAAGGAATGGGTAAGGGGCCCATAATTTGGACGATTGTCGTAATTTTTGAATGCCTCAAAGACTTGCTGCTATCTAAGGGTTTGGCTTAGAAATCCTGGTGGGAAGGGAAGCCCAAGCTGAATTTCTGAAATACTTGTGTGAGATCTACGACCCAAAGCTCAGGGGAGGCCATGCGACTGAAAGCATGAGCCTATGGTTGGGTGGCGAAGCGAACGGTTGCTTCGCCTATGGTTAAACGAGCTTTGCTGGAGGGATCCTACGGAAGACGCAGACAACAATGGACCAGCTGGATCGGGTTGACAGGTTAAGGTTTTGCTTATTTTTGTTAAGTTATTCACTCTTTTATTTTATTTTTCCAATAACTATAATGGCTAATTTGTTTGTATGAAGTTATTAAAGTTTCAGGTACAATTCAAGGGGATCCTAAAGGAGGGGTCTTACAAAATCGCCTTTGCACTGGCCAATGTGTATATGATGAGCCCGCAATACCATGGTGCAACCATCAAATGTGTATCGTCGCATGTAGAGTCGAGCTTGCACATGGGACAACAAGTTTAGTTTTGTGCACAGATCATGGTCTTGACTCTTGGCATTGCAGAGGGGCTGCACAACGTACCATTTTGTGCACCCTCCAAGGACTAGTCTCCAATCATAACCGTTAGCCCGCACAAAACGATACAATGTGACTCTGTGCACTATCAAACAACTTTTGGTTGAATGGTCGATGGAGCCCGCACATTGTTATGTAACATTGGTTGAATGGTCGATGGAGCCCGCACATCGTTATGTAACATTGGTTGAATGGTCGATGGAGCTCGCACGGTTGATGAGTCAATAGCTGTATGCTTGAAGTCGTTTTCTCACGCTCCTTTGGCTTCTGTCTCCAGGAATACTGGTTGCTGGAACAGTGGAAACCTATTGGAACACAACTAGTATTCCAATGAATTAGATCCCTTTTTTGTTTCCACGAACACCAATGTCAAAGAATGCTTGCCTGCATGAATTTCAAACATAGTTGTAACAACAAGGGGACTAGGACTACTTAAGCGACTTGGTACAGGCTTCAAGGAAGTATAGTACTTAGCATGTACCAGTACTTGGTACATGCTAGTGTTACACAAGCAAGTTTGATACAAAAGAAAACATAGAAGATATAATGTGGTACGGCAAGAGAAAATAACATAATGTCGATCATGCATGGATTAACAAATAAAAACATGCGATACTTTGAGGGGTGTGCTCAAGTGGAATGTGCATCCAAGGAGGATGCAAGTTAGTTATTCCAACTATGAGTCAAGTGCATGTGAGCAAAAATGTGCATGACAATGAGTGCACATGATGAGCATGGGGTAACTGTGCATGACATATGAAGTGCACTAAGGGAAGATGAAATATCAATGTGGAAGTTGAAGCGACAAAGATGTGCTGAAGTAGTCATATGGAAGTTAAAGAGTAGTTGAAGATGGATGAAGCGTAAGGGAAGCTGCACCATGAGTATTCATTTGAGAGGGGTTAGCTAGATGGTCTTGAGACATGGCAATTGAGAGAGTCTACCATGGACCTCAAACATAGTGGTAAGGAAAATGTTGTAAATGTGTATATATATTTTTATGTTTGAGTAATGAAAATGATTAGAGAAATTCCCTTATTATAATTTGGTTTTGTATGCCCTCTAAAATTGTTTCAACTTTTATGTTTGTAGTGCTTTTCTATTTTCAACTTATATCTTTCGAAGCATTGTACTTAGTCTGCATAAATATGATTTCATAGAATTATGCCCATCAACTCTTTAGTTTGCTGTAATAATAACCAACTTCACAGATTTAGTTCATTTAATATATTGTTAGCACTCTAAAGTCTGAGCTAGTTCAATTAAAAAATTTGTAACTCAATCTTATTTTGATCGTATATTTGAAGAAGAAATAAATATATAAAAAATAAAATAATCTTATATCAAAATAACCTATTTTGACCACAAATTTATTAAGAATCTAATGTATGTCATATACCAAGTCCATGCATATAATGCATAATATATATATCCTGTCCCTTCAATGTTCAGACACGGTGTTCAAAAAAGTGAATTTGAATTTCAAATCTCAAATGCCCGCGCTCCACGAAAGTTACCAAAGGACGGTTCCTCACCAATTTCCTCCATTCTTCGCCATGGCAGAAGATCCATCAAGGATACCTCAGAAAACTCACCGTCGGGACTCGGTAGTTCAAATCTTGTGCATTGGAGGAGCGCCTCCAGGGCTTGCAAGTTTCCTAGAAGGAAATGGGTGAAAGGATGTTGTTCTCTCCATACTAAGGCTATGATGAAGGCGGTGAGCATTTTGCAACAGTTCATAAGATTTTTGGGGCGAGCATTGTCTGGAAATATTTGCTATATATTCTCATAATCTAGCGCTGCCAAACAGTTGTCACACATCCTACAAGGCACATGCTCAACTACGAGATCCAGTCTATGCCTGCTTAGGGCACATTTCCTCCTTGCACCAACTGGTATATAAACTAAATAGCCTCAGCGTATGCATTATTTGTTGTTATTTCCATAAATTGCTTCTGTTGGTATCTCCAGCTCTCAAGATATGTGTAATGAATTTTTTACAGGAGTTGGCAGGCCGAAATAACCTTCACGAGCGTGGGTGGCCAGCAGCATTTCATTCGGTGTTTCATCCATCTCCATGAATCATCCTGACAGCACCACATTAGTTCCAGGTACATCTCTCTGCCATGTCATCCTATCTGCTAGTGCTACAAGGCATTCTTGTCTCATCAAATTCTCTGGCATTTTCTTAACAAAATTTCAGTCCCTAAACCAAATACTATCCAATTTCTGGTCTAGTCAGGTTTAGTGCGTGGAATGTTCATAGAAACAACTGCAACATCTCATGGGAAATACCTGTGCACTTTGCCATCCTGCTTTCCCTTATATATTAACTCTATTAGAACATGAATTCATTCAAATTTTATTATTCAGTGTAATTCTTTGTGTATGATCATGTTAATGCTCTCTCCATGTTAATGTTAAGGAGGGGTTTATCGACGTTTCGGACCTATGATATGTAGTCCATCTTCATGATAGGTAAGAATATGGATTGCGTATCGTAGGTATGAAACATCGATAAACCCCTCCTTAACACAATGAATCCAGAAATAATGGAGAATAAATATAAGGATTTATTATTTAATTCATCTCTATTATAACTTTAGGATTTATGTTTCACTCTCATATTTGGTGTACATTGGTTTATACACTATTTTATTAAGCTATTTTATTTACAAAATACGTAACATGCTTCTTGAAAAACCTCCCACGAAATGCATTGTTCTCCCATGGTCTAGTACTTATATGTATATGTTGATATAAACCTTCCTTCCCATTGTTGGTCTTACTAGTGCAATGGCGTATGCATCCTCTAATGAACCAATCTACATCTTCCTAAATTTGGCACAAGACACATATCTACAAGTTATTATTTTTTTTCTCAAAACCAAAATGGCCTCCAACATCAGAGTTATGGGCCTCTGTTATTAGTTTTTTCCTCTCACCTATATAGGTGTATAACACTTATATATCTTGTTGAGAAATGCATCTTGGAGATGATACTAAATCTTGCTGTCACTTTAATTGATTCTTCATGACTTTGGCCTTGTATCCATGAAATATCTTCATGAAATTGTAATCTTATGTTCTTTCCTCTTTGTATGAATCATGAGTGAAAGGATCCATGTGCACCAAATTAGCTAAAGATATGATCTTCAATGCACATAGAATCAATAGGATGTCTTCCTATGTGTTATATTTCCATTTTTATAAATGATTATGAGATAAATTTTTGCAAACATCCCATCCATTTCTAGTGTCTTAATTGTTGAAGGTCAATATGAAACTACAAATATTACAAAGTCTAGTGATTAGTGTTATTGATGGCCTTTTTCAGTTTATATGGTTCTTCCACTTCATAAGATCATTCATTAGAGGATATCGCACATTGCTTACTTGTCTACATTAAGATAACTTCCATAATGTATCCACTTCCATCTATCCTCACTTGAAAGTGATTCTTAATATTATGAAATATGAGAATTGGTGCTTATCTTGCATTTTAGGTTTTCAAATTTCTTTTAATAATTTCCTTTCCCCATAAAACCCTCTCCACTTTATTTTAGGGACTTTATTTAAGGGCATTCCAAAACTATCCTAAATTCAATGAAATTGGTAGGAAATATCCATTTAATGAAAGATTGTAAAGAAAATCACATTTCTCAAGTTGAAGGTTTTGATGTATATAATTTTATATATCCAATTGATTTGATGCTTAACTTGACTGTAATTTTAAAATTAACTTAATATTAATTTATCTCTCTTTTCAATTATTTAATGGTCAAAATATATTTAGAAGGGGATAGTAAAATCACTGATATCTATTGAGATATGATTTTAAATCTATGAGGCATTAACCATAAAGATATGGTTTAACACATTATAAGTTGCAAAAAGATGGCATTTAGAGTAGAATATTTTTATTTCCTCTCATGGAAATCCCATATAAAACCTATGCGACATTAACCGTTTAAAATATATGGGACATTAGCCATTTAAAATCTATGGTTCACTGACCATGAGATCCCTCCTGGCGTTACATTATGGATCAATCGAACTAGATGGAAAAGTTTAGTGTCGGGTCATAATAGTTTAGTCCTACCTATTAAGTTTATAGAGAGATTTAGGATTGATCGCCAATTTGGTGTGTAACTTGTAGTTGTTTTCCTTGCATTGGAAATGCTATGCAACTATAAAACAAAAGTAGAACAGAACATGGAGTAGAATAGAACTTGCTCGAGCAGCAGATGCAGGGGTCTCGCTGTAGAAGGGTGAGATGTTTGGTTGAGAAGCAAATGCAGGGGATGGGCTTCCACAACGGAAGAATGAACAGGGAGAGGCAAGATGCCAATTTTAATTCACCAACCCACTACCTTGAACAAGTAATGAGGTTTGAAGTCTTGATAACATTTACGACAATGTGACAAATGCATACCGAGGAAACTGACATGTCATACTTAGTTGGAGATTGGAATGCTTGGAGTTTGAAATGCCAAAAATAGGTACAAACGTTGAGAGTGGTGTAATGATCAAAGCATAATTATTGGACAAAAATTAATTAGACTAAGGTATAGATTAATTACAATTTGCATTCCCTTGTTGCTACAATTCAACAAACTTGCAACATCTACCGGCTTGGTATAGAGGTAGACCATCATAAAAGAGAAATCCAATTTTTTTAGATATAGAGAAAATACACCAGGAATTTGAGAGGATGGAAGATGTATTGAACTATGAAATGCAGATGGGTGCTAATTCTCATGTAAAGAGAAAATATTGGCATTCTATGTGTTGACACTAAGGTTTGAGAATGACTAAATCCAAAAAGTTTGCTAAAATGTCCAAAAAAGGAAGAAATTATCACAAAGGAGGTTGAAGAAAAGGTTGACAATTCAAAAACAAGAGGAAAAAACCCACTTATGCAAAGTCCGAAAGCAAATTTGTGAAAAGATTAAACCCCGATCAAGTTTCGGTGGTGGAGATGTCAACAATCCCGATCAACGGCCGATATTGCTTCCCGCATCGCCAAAGTGATCGGAGGCAAATAGATGTGGGCGGGTAGCGGACTCAATACCGCTGGGACACGTGTCCAAACCTCATCCTTCCGCATATGTAATATAGCGGTAAAGGAAACCACCATAGCGCCGGGTGGAACCACCAAATATGGAAGCGCGGTGGGGTCAGTACCCGTGGCAGGGTGGGACTTGATACGTGGCAGATAGAGCAAGCGTGGCGGGGTCATATCACATGGAGTATACTTTGTAGCAATCGGAGGGCCGATATAAACCTTAGTCAAATCAACGGCCATTGTTTCATCCGCATCTAGGAAGGTGCACACTGGATATGAGGAAGAGCGGTCGCGGAAAATAAACCACTCAAACAGGTGTCAGCAGGTGGCTGATCCGCGCAGAGAATAAACGGAAAAGAAAACAGCTTTTTGATCGCGGATACCACCAGATGGAATAAAGGGAGGCGAGATCTGACGGTCCAAAACAAAGTCTCGAGATCAATGGTCATATATGAACCGCATTCATAAAGGTGCAGGGAAGTTAATTCAAAAGTCTTATATAAAACAAAAGGGGCTCCACATAACGGCATTCTACATGTGTCACTATCCAGAAGAGCTCTGAAGACTGGTGGAGGTCTGCGATTGCGACAGAAGGCGAAAGGCGGGTACATACAGGTAGGGTCGGGTTACCTGTTCTACTTTTTTAAACAGAATTTTGTTTAAAGAAACGTTTAAATGGAGACTGTGCACGATATAGACGTTTTTAAATCAAAAGAAGCCCTAGAGGATAGAGACGAAGACGTCTACGATACCCTAATTAGGTTTCCAATATCTGATATAAAAATTAGGTTGTGTGAATTGTTAAAGGAAGGGACAGACCCCCACAGAGTTCACCAGTCGTCTTTGATAGCCTTTTGCCCCGACCAAATCCCTTCTTTCCCAGAATTCGTATCATGGTGTGTCGAAAATTACTCCCGGGAAGAGAAAGTCATTCTAAACAGCCAAAAAACCCAAGTCATTTGCGAATTAAAGCCAGCAGAGTTAATTAAAGCCCTAGAAGTAGATTGTTCCCAAACCCTTGACCCTGAGGTTTTCTCTGAAGTCTCCATTATTGAAAATTATCATCATGTTTCTCAAAATGATAGGGAAATGTTTTTGTCATCGTGTCTCAAGCCAGAGACCAGCATTTCGGAGGTCCCATACCCTATAGATATCAATCTTTTTAATGAAAATACCCAGTTAGTTTTGACATTATTGGCCGTAGTTCTAGGTTTGGATACGGATTTGTATGTAACCGAGTTTCAATTGAGTTTATTGTACAAAATGAGTACAGTCCAGTCAGGGATTGGTGAAAATCAAATCCCTCGACTTAATTTTGAATCATTTTTAACAGAAAAGATTCATGACCAGATGGTCAATTTTCCCACTCTCAGACATTTAAGGTTTCAGGCCTTTTTGATGAAAATGATTATGACAGCCAGTCAAGATGAGTTGCAGTTCCCATAAATCATTTTCATGACTTTACTAGAAAATAACATGTTCAATTACACCAATTACATGCTTTCAGATATTTATAGAATGATTTTTGGAAAAAATCTGCCTAGAGTACTACCGGAAATGCAGGCATCCATGCAATTGAGTACAGAATACGCAACAGGAGATTGGTTTTTGTCGAAAGACAGTACAGTAATCAGATTATATGGGTTCAGACATAAACCCTATGTGTTACCAGCTTTTCTTACTTTAAGGGTTTTTGCCTTGGAATTCTTAAGACAAAAGTTGATTGTGGAAGATAACAATTTTTTGGTTCACAGACAAGCTACAGACATTAAATACCCATTCACATTTGGTCCGTTCACAGTAAAGAATAAGAATGCTGTAGTGTATATAGAGAAGTTGTTGAAGGATATGAATTTTGAGTTAGATACAGCTATGGAGTATGACCCATTAAACATCATATCAAAACGAAGAACGGAGCATCGTATCAAGGCCCTGAACCATCAGATTGTTGAAGGAATGTCGGACAGAGCCAATTGGCTAGAATATAAAGAAGAAATCATTCTGGATGCATCCGACAAAGAAATGGCATTGATTGACACAACAACAGGGACAGAAAGCGAAATAGATAGTGCATTGGTTGGATCTAAAAGACCCATACAGGACATAATGATCATTGAAGATGAAGAAACAGAAAGAGGAAAAAGATTGAAAATGAATGAACCACAAGAGTTAACAACAATTTCAGAAGAGGCTAAAACAGCTGAAAAAGAAATACCAGAGGTTACAGTTAAAGAGTACAACATTGAAGAAACCCCTGTAGAGGGTGATGTAAATAGACCCCAAAATATCATGGATGTGTTTGATGAGCATAGTCGAAATAAACAGGAGTCCGCGAAACAAACCAGTCAATTGTTTCTGAAGGTTAGAAGTATATCTAATACTGATGTAAGCTTATTTACTAGCAGAAATATCAGGGAAAATACCTTGAAATTTTCAGTTGTCACAAAAAATAAGATTTCAGAAATGAATTTAGATTTGTCTAAAATAAATGCCCCGGATAAAATTTTATTGCATAGACAAACTGGATAAGTCATATATTCAGACTATTTGGGAGCCATATTAAGAGCAGACAAGTTGAAAAGTTCAGTGGATAAATTGAACAATCAATTGAGACAGGAGAAGGCAGAGAATAAGTCTCGACAGCAACAGATTAAAAAATTGCAAGCAGATTTGATAAATAAAGAAGGAGATGCAGCAACCAAACTGCTCAAAGAGAAAGACAATACGATACAGATGTTGAGACGAAAATTAAAAATTCCAGAAACTGTACTCATCCAAGGAGCAGAATTGACAATATTGGAAAAAGAAAAAGAAGAATTATCTAATGAAGTCAATGATGTTACTGCTAAAATGTTAAAGCTTTATGATGAAAAAGATCGGTGGGAAAAAGAGAAAATCATTTTAGAAGAACAGTTGGCAGAAGTGAGGAAAAGATTAGCAGGAAGTGGTCAGCAACAAGTACAAACAGACACACAGGAAGATAAAACGGGAGTAGATGATATTTTACAGGCTATGTCATAGGTAAGCTTAAGGGAAAATGAAATCAAAGAATTGAAGGTTGAAATACAGAAGCTGACAGAAGAGAATGAAATCAAAAATAAAGAAATAAAAACCTTGCAAACAAAGAATCAGGAATTAAATAATAATAATAAAGGATTAGCATCTCATGTGACAGGGCAAGCTGCTATGCAAGGTTGTAAAAACCTGGTGTGGGACCAAATTATAAAAGAAGTTGAGAAACTAAGACCATATCTGGATGACATAAGAGTCAAAGAAAAGGTGGTCAAAGATTCCTTCGAAAGTTGCAGAGCCGTCAGGGAAAGCTTAAATAAAAATCCAAAAGACGTAGCCCAGAAAGCAATAACATTTTTAAACAGTCTAACTGAAGCAGACCTGATAGCCATGAATATAACGAACAGAATTTCAGTCATCACATGGGCCAGAAGGATCTTGGGTAAATACTCGCATGTTGAGAATGTTGAAGCTAAAGCTGGAGAAATACGGGAAGAAGTAGTAAAGTTCAAAAAGCAATTTGAAAAATTAGTAAACAAAGGGTTCCCTGCTTTTTGGAATGAAAAAAATGAATTAATTCCTCTGAATGATTATAAGAGATTGTTGTTTGATATAAGGATGGATCACAGAAAGTTCCACCAGCTGGATCATATGCTTACAGGAAAAATTTTAATGGAGAAAATATCAGAGGATTTTGAAATTTTAAATATGGTAATCTCAACCTGTGGAAACTTTCTTCCTGTTTCTTATGCAGGTCATGTTGAAATGCGAGTCTTGGTGAAGGAAATGACCAACTATGACTTACCCGCGGGCCGACCAGTGGACTTATGTGGAAAAATATGGAAGGACAAGATATTCTGTCCATTCATAGAGGCTTTCAAAACTCTCGCCAAGTGGCGAAAAGATGATATTCAAAATTTTTGCCAAGTGGCAAAAAGATACTTTTATTTTAAATTTGTAATATTATTTGGAGACAATTATCTATTGCTCAAAGACAGTTATCTTTTAAGTTAAAATATTTTCAGTTATTAGTTAAAAGAAGCAGTAATGTCAAGCTTCTTCCAAATTTTGTATAAGAACAATGAGAGTCATTGTTGAGGGTGTTGAAATTTTTTTGAGAGACAGTGTATGTTTGGAGATCTATTTTTTGATAAATAAAAGCAGTACAGTGAAAATACCCATCTTTTGAGACCAGAGATTCATGTGTTGATCAGCTTTACAGTCCGTTTTTTCTTTATCTTTATATGTGCATGTTCACTTCCTTTGTTATATCTTCCATTATGTTTTTCTTCTATATTTAAATGAATGTCTGAAATAATTCGAGATTCATACTGGTTATGCCTCATTTTATATCATTTAAATATTCACTATTTTCTCCAAAGTTGACAATGGAGAAAAGTTGGAACTTATTATGGTGGAGGAAGGGTTGTTGTAGGTTATGTTATGGTTTTGATAATTGATGTCACTCAACCTCATTTGATTGTGGAATATGTTGATGAAGGGGACACACATCCATGGAGGACTACAGATTTGAGGCACACCATAGGTAAATCAAATACGAAAGCATGTGTTAAGAATTATTCATAGTTTATTGAATGTTTTTTTGAGAAAATACTAAGTTTGTTATGTTTGGTGTACAGGTGCAAATGTTTGTTCAACATTTTCTATTGGAGACAAAGTAGATCTTTTACAACATGGAGTGAAGGTGGGTGAGGGCTCCATATTCAATACAGAGCATAGTGTTTATAAGTGTTTATAAATGACAAGCTTTAAATTCTAACCACTATGTATCCTTTCTTTACAATCTTTCCATGAACCTTATTCTCATGTTGACATGTCCAAAAGTTATTCATCTAACGAGTTAAATGATGGTCTCTATGGGATAGGTTATTATGAATCTTTAGGAAATGTGAACTTAAAGAGATTCTTATTATTTTTCTATTGGACTGTTAGCTTTCCTTCTAGCATAAATATGTGTTCTTATCCTAGAAGAAAATGCTTATGCTAGAAGGAAAGCTAGCAGTCGCTAGCTTTCCTTGATCTTGTTCCATGTGCTTATTTGAAAATAGAGTGCATGGCACAAGCTCAAGGTATAAGCTAGCAAACACCAATCACCATGGACAAGATTTTTCTATTGGAAAGCTAGCGACTGCTTGCTTTCTTTCTAGCATAAGTATGTGTTATTATCCTAGAAGGAAATGCTTATGCTAGAAGGAAAGCTAGCAGTCGCTAGCTTTCCTTGATCTTGTGCCATGTGCTTATTTGAAAATAGAGTACATGATACAAGTTCAAAGTATAAGCTAGCAACCACCAATCACCAAGCCCAGGGATTTTCTATTGGAAATCTAGCGACTGCTAGCTTTTCTTCTAACATAAGCATGTGTGTCATGCTAAAAGGAAATGCATTTGCTAGAAGGAAAGGTAGCATTCGTTAAAAATAGAGTACATGGCACAAGCTCAAGGTATAAGCTAACAACCACCAATCACCATGGACAGGGTTTTTGTATTGGAAAGCTAGCGACTGTTAGCTTTCCTTCTTGCATAAGCATGTGTGTTTATGATAGAAGGAAATTCTTATGCTACAAGGAAAGCTAGCAGTCGCCAGCTTTCTTTGATCTGTTGCCATGTTCTTATTTCAAAATAGAGCACATGACACAAACTCAAAGTATAATCTAGCAACCACCAATCACCATGGACAGGATTTTTGTATTGGAAAGCTAGCGACTGCTAGCTTTCCTTCTAGCATAAGTATGTGTTATTATCCTAGAAGGAAATGCTTATGCTAGGAGGAAAGCTAGCAGTCGCTAGCTTTCCTTGATCTTGTGCCATGTGTTTATTTCAAAATAGAGCACATGGCGCAAGCTAAAGGTATAAGCTAGCAACCACCAATCACCACGGACAATGTTATCAATTGGAAAGCTAACGACTGCTAGCTTTCCTTCATGGATAGAGACTCTATTAGAAAGCTAGCAATTGTTATCTTTCCCTCTAGCATAAGCACATGTGTGCTTATGCTAGAAGGAAATGCTTATGCTAAAAAGAAAGCTAGCAGTCGCTAGCTTTCCTTTATCTTGTGCCATGTGCTCTATTTTGAAAGAAGAACACGGAACAAGATCAAGGAAAGCTAGCATAAGCATTTCCTTCTGGCATAACCACACATTCTTATGCTAGAAGGAAAATTATCAGTTGCTAGCTTTCCAATAAAAAAACCCTAGCCATGGTGATTGGTGGTTGCTAGCTTATACCTTGAGCTTGTGCCATGTGCTCTATTTTGAAAGAAGCACATAGCACAAGATAAAGGAAAGCTAGCGACTGCTAGCTTTCTTTCTAGCCTGAGCATTTCCTTCTAGCATAAGCATAAGCACACATGTGCTTATGCTAGAAGGAAAGATAACGATTGCTAGCTTTCTAATAGAAAAACTTTAGCCGTGAAGGGAAGCTAGCAGTCGTTAGCTTTCCGATTGATAACACTGTCCATGGTGATTGGTGGTTGCTAGCTTATACCTTCAGCTTGCGCCATGTGCTCTATTTTGAAATAAACACATGGCACAAGATCAAGGAAAGCTAGCTACTGCTAGCTTTCCTCCTAGCATAAGCATTTCCTTCTAGGATAATAACACATACTTATGCTAGAAGGAAAGCTAGCAGTCGCTAGCTTTCCAATACAAAAATCCTGTCCATGGTGATTGGTGGTTGCTAGATTATACTTTGAGCTTGTGTCATGTGCTGTATTTTGAAATAAGAACATGGCAACAGATCAAAGAAAGCTGGCGACTGCTAGCTTTCCTTGTAGCATAAGAATTTCCTTCTATCATAAACACATGCTTATGCAAGAAGGAAAGCTCAAGGTATAAGCTAGCAACAACCAATCACCATGCCTAGGGTTTATCTATTAGAAAGCTAACGACTACTAGCTTTGATTTTAGCATAAATATGTGTGCTTATGCTATAAGGAAGTGCTTAGGCTAGAACGAAAGCTAGGAGTCACTAGCATTTCTTGATTTTGTGCCATGTGCTTATTTCAAAATAGAGTACATGGCACAAGACCAAGGTATAACTTAGCAACCACCAGGTTGCTAGATTATACTTTGAGCTTGTGTCATGTGCTCTATTTTTAAATAAGAACATGGCAACAGATCAAAGAAAGCTGGCGACTGCTAGCTTTCCTTGTAGCATAAGAATTTCCTTCTATCATAAACACATGCTTATGCAAGAAGGAAAGCTCAAGGTATAAGCTAGCAACCACCAATCACCTTGCCCAGGGTTTATCTATTAGAAAGCTAGCGACTACTAGATTTCATTTTAGCATAAATATCTGTGCTTATGCTATAAGGAAATGCTTAGGCTAGAACGAAAGCTAGGAGTCACTAGCATTTCTTGATTTTGTGCCATGTGCTTATTTAAAAATAGAGTACATGGCACAAGACCAAGGTATAACTTAGCAACCACCAATCACCATGCCTAGGGTTTTTCTTCTGGAAAGCTAATGAGTGCTAGCTTTTCTTCTAGCATAAGCATGTGTGCTTATGCTAGAAGGAAATGCTTATGCTAGAAGGAAAGCTAGTAGTCGCTATGTATTAGTAGTCGCTAAGCTAGGAGTCGCTTATAATTCAAAAAACTTCTACTATGTATTAGTATACTAATAGTGGCATCAAGTAGCATTGCTTGGGATTTTGTATGACTCTAGTTCCATATAGATGTTATTCTTCACTAATCTACAATATAGGTTTAGATGACACCAAATAACTATTTTCGGGAGTACTTAAAATAGGGACAACTCCAATCAAGGATATTTGAATTTACTTTGAACAATTGATACAAAAAATAAATCTCAGTGAGACATGATTATACAAACTTGCATGATCAATCATGGTTGGATTCCAACCTACTTAATAACTACCTTCAATACTATTACAAGTTCCATGATTATACAAACTTGGATGATTGATCATGGCTGGATTCCAACCTACTTAATAACTACCTTCAATACTATTACAAGTTCTTAAGAATGGAAAATTTTTAGACATTTTTACAAGTTATTCTAAGAATAGTTTTGTGTTTGTATTAAGATTATATACATTGATAACCAATCTTGTTTTGATTACGCTTTGTAGCTCCATCATAATTTATATGTAAAGTCCCTTTTGGCGGTGGGGAACAAGGTTTAATTTGCACAACAAAATGATGACATACCCTTTTTAGCTATTACAAGTACATTATTTTTTTGTAGATTGTGTTTTGCCTAAAATATAAGAGCACACTTTACATGGTTTAACCTTAACTACAAATTATAATTCAATTGTGTGTTACAGAATTTGTAGGAGCAACAATGGAAAGTATAATTTTCACAAAAGGGGACTATGTTGACGTCCTGGTTAATGGTCAAGTTATTGGGCTAGGAAAGGTTGAATCTACAGAAGTTGGAACTTATTATGGTGGAGGAAGGGTTGTTGCAGGTTATGTTATGGTTTTGATAATTGATGTCACTCAACCACATTTGATTGTGGAATATGTTGATGAAGGGGACACACATCCATGGAGGACTACAGATTTGAGGCACACCATAGGTAAATCAAACACCAAAGCATGTGTTAAGAATTATTCATAGTTTATTGAATGTTTTTTTGAGAAAATACTAAGTTTGTTATGTTTGGTGTACAGGTGCAAATGTTTGTTCAACATTTTCTATTGGAGACAAAGTAGATCTTTTACAACATGGAGTGAAGGTGGGTGAGGGCTCCATATTCAATACAGAGCTTGGGAATAAGGTTCATGGAAAGATTGTAAAGAAAGGATGCATAGTGGTTAGAATTGATAAGGTGTTAAAAAATGATGCTCCTTTACCACATCCAACTGGATTTGAGGAAACACTAGGGGGTGCAATAGAATCTTATGAGATTTGGCCAGAAATAGATTTGAAACCTCATTGTGAAGATCAACCCATAAATATTCCACAAGATAGGGCTGCAAGTATAATTTTCACAAAAGGGGACTATGTTGACCTCTTGGTTAATGGTCAAGTTATTGGGCTAGGAAAGGTTGAATCTACAGAAGTTAGAACTTATTATGGTGGAGGAAGGGTTGTTGCAGGTTATGTTATGGTTTTGATAATTGATGTCACTCAACCACATTTGATTGTGGAATATGTTGAAGGGGACACACATCCATGGAGGAGTACAGATTTGAGGCACACCATAGGTAAATCAAATACCAAAGCATGTGTTAAGAATTATTCATAGTTTATTGAATGTTTTTTTGAGAAAATACTAAGTTTGTTATGTTTGGTGTACAGGTGCAAATGTTTGTTCAACATTTTCTATTGGAGACAAAGTAGATCTTTTACAACATGGAGTGAAGGTGGGTGAGGGCTCCATATTCAATACAGAGCTTGGAATAAGGTTCATGGAAATATTGTAAAGAAAGGATGCATAGTGGTTAGAATTGAGAAGGTGTTAAAAAATGATGCTCCTTTACCACATCCAACTGGATTTGAGGAAACACTAGGGGGTGCAATAGAATCTTATGAGATTTGGCCAGAAATAGATTTGAAACCTCATTGTGAAGATGAACCCATAAATATTCCACAAGATAGGGCTGCAAGTATAATTTTCACAAAAGGGGACTATGTTGACCTCCTGGTTAATGGTCAAGTTATTGGGCTAGGAAAGGTTGAATCTACAGAAGTTGGAACTTATTATGGTGGAGGAAGGGTTGTTGCAGGTTATGTTATGGTTTTGATAATTGATATCACTCAACCACATTTGATTGTGGAATATGTTGATGAAGGGGACACACATCCATGGAGAACTACAGATTTGAGGCACACCATAGGTAAATCAAATACCAAAGCATGTGTTAAGAATTATTCATAGTTTATTGAATGTTTTTTTGAGAAAATACTAAGTTTGTTATGTTTGGTGTACAGGTGCAAATGTTTGTTCAACATTTTCTATTAGAGAGAAAGTAGATCTTTTACAACATGGAGTGAAGGTGGGTGAGGGCTCCATATTCAATACAGAGCTTGGGAATAAGGTTCATGGAAAGATTGTAAAGAAAGGATGCATAGTGGTTAGAATTGAGAAGGTGTTAAAAAATGATGCTCCTTTACCACATCCAACTGGATTTGAGGAAACACTAGGGGGTGCAATAGAATCTTATGAGATTTGGCCAGAAATAGATTTGAAACCTCATTGTGAAGATCAACCCATAAATATTCCACAAGATAGGGCTGCATTCACATGTACAAGGGTTTCTCTTACACATGGATGCATAGGAACAATTATGTGCATTGCCAAAGGAATGATAGTTAATGTCCATGAGGATTACATGGTTGTGGGTGAAACACTAGGTGAAGATAACTTTGGTGTTTTTGTGGAAGAGATACATGGGTATTGTGAAAGATGCAAGATTGGGGATAAGTCTATACATGGATTGGTTAGATGGCCAATACATAAATTGGTGGACAACATAGGTGAGATGTTAAGGGTCAAGACAAAGTACAAAGAGCCAACCATGGAAATGCTGATATGGGATGTTATAGAGGATACAAGTCCTTTATACCAATGGGATGGGGATCTTTATAATCAAAAAGATCAAGATGTCAATGTTCTTAATGCATCGAGGCCATATAAAAAGATTAAACGAGCTATGATAAGAGAAAAAGTTGCAAAACGTCAAACCAAGATAGATAAAGAGAAAGAAGTCCGACTTTTGGCTGCAGATGAATGTTGTAAACAAGATTGTCTTCAACATGTGGATAGGAATGCCATTGCAAATGCTAGAAGGGATATGGAATGCAAAGACAAAAATGGTATCAGGGAATTTGTATTGAATTCACTTGTTTCAAACACTATCATGTCAATGATCCATGGCCATGGCCTACCTCCTATTATTAGAAAAGTAAAGGACATGAGATTTGATGGTAATGTTATTTGTAAGAAAGCATGGTACAAGATACATAAGATTCCTCAAAGCACCTTCTATAGCTACCAACATAATTTTGAACAAGGACATATGGAATCCATTCATGGTAACACCAATACATGTAAAGCACGTGCACAAACTGTGGCGGCCATAGAAATACTGCATAAAATTGTAATGGACAATTCAGATTTTTCGCCAAACCAAACACGTCAAGTCGAAGCAGATGGAACTTCTTCTCCTCTAAGATTGTTGCCTTCGACTTACACACAAAGCTCTTTGTTAAAAGAGATCAATGTGGGTTTGGAAAAGCTCAATTGTCCATTAATATCACAACCAACAATGAGCAAGATTTGGAACACTCATTTTCGAGACGTGGCATTCTCAAAGAACACCAACTTCAGTAAATGTGGTGAATGTATTGTGTTGAAAGCACAAATGAAGTTAGCAACTACAAAAGAGTTGGAAGAAACGGCATACGCTAGATTGAACAAACATAACAAGATCGTTATGTGCGGAAGACATTGCTACTATGCCCACACAATCATGTCAGAGAGGTTTCCAAAGGAGTATTTGAGTATTATCCATGATAAAATGGATAAAACAAAGACTTCAATTCCAAGGTTACGCGTCAAATCAAAATCTATTGTAGGAATAAACTTGGGTTTGTCATTGACAGGTATGCTAACACATGGGCACAAGACAGGAGGTTTTGGTCATTTCTCCCTACCATTTGTACATATGGGATCACAATTTACCATTACATCACTTGCTAAGTGCTTTAGGGACCTTGAAGACCCACATCTTGATATTTATGGTGATCTTCTTTATGAGAGTGGAAGTTCAAGAAACCCACTTTCAAATGCATTACTTGACACCTCTATTTACTCAAAATGTAGAGTGTACAAGGATGAATTTTTATCTCATGGAAGATTAGAAAATCAAGATATCGATTTTAAACCTCTTCCTCCACATTTATTGTTACAATTGGATAATGCAGCAAGTGATAATAAAAACCGTTATCTTTTCATGTTTCTATCACTTCTCACTGCACTTGGTGTCTTCATCACTATTGAGGTTGGGTTCTTGCTCGTGGGACACACCCATGAAGACATAGACGGGACCTATGGGAGAATGTCTTCCAGCTTGAAAAGTAAAGATATATATTCTCTACCTGAGATGATAGATACATATCGCAAAATTGAAGAAAAAAGAGTGTTTCCACCTAAATTGATTGATAAGGTGTATGACTTCAAAAGCTTCCTTAATGGATACATCAAGGAAGGAAAAAATGCACTAGTTGGACATCTTAATGTTCAGTACTTCCAATTTCTTGTACTCAATGATGTTCCGGTATTAAGGTATAAAGAATCCATAAGAGATGTTGAGTGGTCAGAACCAGTTGAGTTATGGAATACAGACGATGAAGGTCGATCTAAACTGCCCATAGGGAAGCCATCTTTCTTACATCCCAAAGAGAATGAAATCTATTTAAAAGAACTAAAAGAAGGAATAACATCATACATAAAAATGTGGAAAGACACAATGGGTGGTGAGGACTTGCCAATTGTTACACCAGAATGGAAAAATAAGGTAGAGTATTGGGAAAGAGTTCTTGATACTTTATATGAAGATTACAATGATCATGATTCATCTTTTGAGGATTTCTGGCCCAAGACAAGGCAAACTCCAGATGTTGGTCGTAATGCGCTTCATGCAATCTCAAATATTATGGATGGGGATTTTGATACTATGACAGGTGAACCCATGTATGTTGGACCCAAGTGCAATAAGCCAAAGACAACATTCAACCCTATTAATGATGTTGAGAAAGGAAATATGTTGCTAGTTAGATCAGGAAACGAGGAAGAAGGGGAGATGATTTGGATGGAAAAAGCCACCTCAAATATATTTCAAGATGATGAAAGTGATACTCTTCATGTTAAAGTTGATTGGTGGAAGCCCGGTTCAGGGAAATACAATGGAAAAGTATTAGAGGAATATTGGGTACCAAATCCTAATGACATAGAGCTTGGATCTATTCCAATTGATACCATAGTTTGGGCATGGATGGCTAAGAAAGAACATTGCAAGAAGGCCAAGATAAATAAACATGGTGTACATGCTGTCCTTGACCTACTTGAACGAATAACATGAGATTAGGTGGAGATGATTCATGGATGTAATTTTGTTCTTTGGAGGACCAATTAATACATGAAGAAACATTTTTCAATTTTTCTTGTATATTGAATATTTTCTTCAAATTTATTTGGGGAGTTTTATATTATTTGGTACAAATATGAAAATTTTGTTTAAATTGCAATGTATTCATGTGACGATACATCATGCAAATTACATGACACCATGAAATATTAAAATTTCAATGATTTGTTTATATTAACATAACTTCTCCCATAACTTGGATAATCAAGTCCAATAATGCACTTAAAATCAATATCTTCTAGTTTTGGCCTATTAAAACTATACTGGAGTTAATTTGGCATATTAAAACTATATTGGAGTTAATTAGCATTGTTTTCAATGTAATACGTTCAAACACCAAACAATATCTAACATGGAAATTACAAATTCCAATGCTTTGTCTAGATCGACATAACTTCTCACTCCATCAAACTTGGATAATCAAGTTCAATAATACATTTAAAAGCATCATCTTCTAGATACGATCTATTAAAACGATAATGTTGGGCTAGCTAATTCGTATTCTTTTCAATATAATACATTCAAACACTTCATGAATATATATTATAATAAAATAAATTAAACTGTACTAGTTTGTTTCTATTCCAATTCATAACAAAATTATTTATTTTGATCATTAAAAAACACGCCGAGACTTATAAAATATTTTCTTTTGACATCTGTAAAATGTGTCAAATAAAAGTTCATAATAATTTGATTTTGATTGTTAAATGACACACAAATACTTATAAAATATTTTGATTGTTAAATGCACTACCAATAAAAATTCATAATAATTTGATTTTGATTGTTAAATGACACACAGATACTTATAAAAAAAATTGATTGTTAAATGCACTTTTAATAAGTTTAGTGGGTTTTCACTTTTGTATTTGTAAGAAACAAAAATGTACTTCAATGTTTCTATTCTAATTCATTGATTTCAAATGTACCACACTTCTCGATCCATCAAACTTGGTTAATGGAGTCCAGTAAAGCACTTACAAGCAACATATTATAGATTGTCTATAAAAACTTTATTATGGGAATAGCTAATTAATGTTTTTTAATGTAATATGTTCAAACATTTCAAAAATAAATACTGGACATACAACATATTATAGACTTTGTCTATAAAAACTTTACTATGGGAGTAGCTAGTTAATGTTTTTTCAATGTAATATGTTCAAACATTTCAAAAATAAACACTAGACACTTGCAATAACTAGAATGCGTTTTCCCTCTTTCTTCATGTATTTGAAAAAAAACCAATTGTACCATAAAATTTATATTCTAATTAATAATTTTTTTTTACCTTAATTGGTATACTTAGACTTTATCCAATACAATATTTTCTCTTGTTGGCTCTAAAATAGTGCCAACCACATATCATAATATATAGTATTGAATAATGAATATTTCTTTAAATGTTAGATGATTATATTTATATTATAAAAAGGAATCTAGGCTTAACCAATCAACATAATCCAAAGTAATAATTGATAGTTAACAATGTCCAAAACATGTAGAAACTTGTGGGCTCATAATAATCCCATAAAATGAAGGGAAAAAGTGAAGTGCCTAAGTATCTATTGTGCTATATACTTGACAAAAATGTCCTAAGGCATACAATAGACAATACATATAAAGGGAAGAAAATAAAATAGAGTATGACCTAATTTTCCATGTTGTTGCTCGTAGATATGTTATTGATTATTTTTCTAGTCAATATTCTAAAGATTATTAGGGGTAGTGTCATCATCCACAAGTACAATATTACAATGACTATAGGATCTAATACGTCTTCATGGTATTAGAGGTTTCACCTAATTCCTAGACATTTCCAGTTCTCGTTGTCTCTTGAAGTTGAGCAAAACCCCCCATGTTCTAGCCACCCATTATCAAGATTGAGAATTACTAAGTTATTATGCCAATACATAAATTTGTTATAGTAACAAACACATTGACTATTATGTCATTAAATAGCTTTCTAGGTCACTTTAAAATGGCGACAATCTCTTACTAATATGGTAATTCAACACATGCACAATATATGCTTTATCAAATTATAAATAAAATGGTTAATACTTTCAACATACACATAATGCCATTAGATAAATTAATAGGAAAGAAATATTAATACAAATTACAAATTATAATAATAAAATAATGTAAAGAATCTAAGTTTAAGCATAGGAAGATATGCTTCAAATTAATATAAATTTGATTTTATATAGCTTATAATGATAATATTGTAAAACAAATGGTGAATATATAGATTGAAATGAGTGAATTAAGTAATTTTTAGGTTTTTCATTTTTTGAAAACTCAATCTTGTTGAAGTTCTAAATTCCAGATCCGTACTCGACAATACATATAAAGGGAAGAAAATAAAATAGAGTATGACCTAGTTTTCCATGTTGTTGCTTGTGTATATGTTACTAATTGTTTTTCTAGTCAATATTATAAATATGATTAGGGGTAGTGTCCTCATCCACAGGTTCACTATTACAGTGACTATACGAACTAATAATTTTTCATGGTATTAGAGGTTTCAGCCAATTCCTAGGCATTTCCAGTTCTTGTTGTTTCTTGAAGTTGAGAAAAAATCTCCATGTTCTAGCCACCCATTATCAAGATTGGGAATTAATAAGTTACTATGCCAATACATAAATTTGTTACAGTAACAAACACATTGACTGCTATATCATTAAATAACTTTGTAGGTCACTCTAAAATGGAGACAATCTCTTACTAATATGGTAATTCAACACATGCACAATATATGCTTTATCAAATTATAAATAAAATGGTTAATAATTTCAACATACAAATAATGCCATTAGATAACTTAATAGGTAAGAAATTTCTTGCAACATCTATTGTTCATGAGATGAGGTAAACCTTGATCAACTCAAATATTAATACAAATTAAAAAATTATAATAATAAAATAATGTAAGGAATCTAAGATTAATATTCGGAAGATATGCTTCAACTTTATATAAATTTGATTTTATATAGCTTATATTGATAATATTATAAAAAAATGGTGAATATAAAGATTGAAATGAGTGAATTAAGTAATTTTTTGGTTTTTCATTTTTCGAAAACTCAATCTTGTTGAAGTTCTAAATTCTAGATCCCTTGTATAATTCCAAATTTAATGAAATATGTGTTATAAGATGTATTTTTACCTATTTAGGGTCTATAATAACTTAGACCCTATTGATTTTTTTTTAAAATACTCAGACATCATGGCTATAGTGATGGAACAAAATTGGTAATTGTTTTACCAGGTAACACTATTCCGTGGCTATAGAGACGATCATTCAGTTGCTATAGCCACGACACCGTCGCTATAGAGACGATCTGTCATGAACATAGCGACAGATTTTCTATACAAGCGATGAAATTATCATCACTTTTATAGAAAATCCGTCGTTATGTGAATGTATAGATATCTCTATAGAGATGATCCATCATGAATATAGCAACATATATTCTATACAAGCGACGGAATGATCGTCGCTTGTATAGAAAATCTGTTGCTATGTGCTTGACGGAATGTTGCTATAGCGACGGTTCGTTGTCAGTATAGATACAGCCAAACATTCACTATCGCCGATATAGCCACGAAAGGGACCTACTTGGGAAAGAAACTAACAAGTTCATTCCATCACTATAGCAACAAAGACCTGTGAGTATAACGATGAAGAAATGTCATTGTAACGACAACTTAATGTTGCTATAGCGACGTGAATACGTTTTTTAAACATTGTCCACTTACGCCACATGTCATCTCTTTCCTGTTTCCATAGTGACGAAAGGTTCGAAGTGTGGCTACAACAAAGAAAATGTTGCAATGAAATATGGGGTCATGTTAGTCACTATAGCAACATACAAGTGTTGCAATAGCAACGATTTTACATGGGAAAAATGTGCACATGTACTAGTGTAAAGACTCAGAGATACATTGAAGAGGAAGCTACAACATCATAGATAATAGATGGAATTTGAAGAAGGACACATGCCATATATCATTGAAGATAAGTCTATTGGAAGAAGAGAAGTGAGATCAAATGGACATATGAGAAGTAGTGAATCCTTAAGTATGGAATATTTAGTAGGAAAATGCAAAGAGGATAATGAAAGAATCATTCACATTTAAGAAAAAATCATGCATGAACTAAAAAAACAGCAAAGAACCCAAATATAAGCTCCACGAAACCACCAAGAATCCAAAATATATGAACTAAGAAGAGATTATGAAAGATATAGATCATTCTCAAGAAGACCTCATCACAAACCCTCTATAGAAAAGAAGAAAAAGTATTCATCAAGTAGCTCATAAAAAAACCATGAAATATCCCCAGTAAGATATAAACAGAGAAGGTTTGCACATAATGAACTAGTGGGAGAACTGTGAAGAGTCAAACCCCCAACCTTTGATGGAGAAGTGAAGCACAAAGAAGATGTTGATGTTTGCTTGTTGGGTCTTAGAATGTTTTTCTAGTTGCATCGGTACACATTGAACATGGAAGCAAGAGTATCCATCTATCATTTGCAAGGTAAAGCATCCATTTGGTGGGATCAACTAGTGAAATTGAAAGATATTGATGAATATATAATATCTTGGAGAAATTTCAAGAAATAATTATAGAAATAATATCTCTTAGAGCACTACTATGACAAGAAAATGGAGGAGTTATTTTAACTCAAGTGGGGCTACATGACCATGGAAGCTTATGAGGAAAGGTTCCTAGAACTCTTGCAGTATGAAAATTTCATAAAGGAGGAGAAAGTGAAGATTCATAGGTTCCTCAGTGGTCTACCAGATTCCTATAAAGATAATATTTTGTATGACATACCAAAGACTCTTAAAGATGCTAGTTGGAAAGAAAATCACCTATATGATAAGAATAAGAACAAAGCTCCATATCGGAAAGATTGAAAGGATAATAAAAGAGACAAACAAGAACAAATAAGGAATGGATTCAAGACTCCATCATTAAAAAAAAATGATAATTCCTATCAACAAGAGAAAAACAAAACTAGAGGGGAAGAACATTTAGACAGAAATCCAAGACCACTCGTTGAATGTTGGAAATGTAAGGGGAATCACTATGCCAAGCAGTGTCCACTTAGAGAAAGTATCCTTAACAACATTCAAGAAGATTCAAATATTGGTAATATTGGAAGAAGTATTCCGAGAATCTATGCGTCCCAGGATGGTAGACAAGTTGATGATCAGTGTCAGATGATTGAGATAGCATGTAAGATTGCTAATGTACCTATTTCTATTTTGATTGATTTTAGAGCTAGCCATAGTTACATTCCACCTAACATTGTTGAGAGATGTTATTTGAAGAAAATCAAGCTTGAGATAGCAAGTCTAGTGAAGTTGGCTACATGCACCAAGAGGAAAGTCACAAAAACTATAAGAAAGTGTTTTTTGGAAATGAATGGCTTGAAAACCTTTGCAAACCTAAACATCATACCTGTAGGCTCATATGATGTGTTGATTGGCATGGATTGGTTAGATGCACATCATGCCATCCTTGACTTTCATAACAAAACTCATACTTGTCTGGATGAAGAGGGAATTCAAGTGATAGTGAAAGGTATACCTAGACCCATATCTCTAAGATAGATCACAAATTTTTAGTTGAAGAAGTGTTTTGGGAAAGGTTATCAGTTCTATGTCGCTCATGTGGAAGAACTAAGGGAAGGAAAAGAACCAAAACTACAATATTACCCGGTGTTACAAGCGTTTGCAGATGTATTTCACGAATTTCCAGGAATCCCACCTAAGAGAGAGATCGATTTCACCATAGATTTGGTACAAGGTGTAGTTCCTTCATCTAAAGCACCTTACAGAATGAGTACTCCAGAATTGAAAGAGTTGCATATGTACTTAGAAGAGATTTTGAAGAAATTTTACATAAGACCTAGTGTGTCACCTTGGGTAGCTCTGATGTTGTTTGTAAAGAAGAAGAATGGAACTCTAACACTTTGTATAAATTATAGACAACTGAACAAAGGAACAATCAGAAACAAGTATTCCTTGCCAAGAATTGATGACTTGTTTGATCAGTTGAAAGGACCTAGATTATTTTCAAAGATAGATATGAGATCGATATCACCAATTTAGAATCAAGAATGAAGACATTAGTAATACATCAGTCAGGACAAGGTACGGTCATTAGAAGTTTACAATGGTACCTTTTTTATTGACAAATGCACCGAAAACATTCATGTGTTTAATGAATGGAGTTTTCAGAAAGTATTTGGATAAGTTGGTAATTGTGTTCTTATATGAAATCCTCATCTATTCCAAGTCAGAAGAAAATCATGAAGAACATCTAATATTGGTGATGCAAGTAATCATAGAGCATCAGTTGTATGCCAAGATCAGTAAGTGTACATTATATCAGAGTAGAATTCATTACTTGGGACACATCTTATCAGAAGAATACATCTCAATGGCTCCTGAAAATATAAGAGCTATTATGGAATGGCCGACACCATGGAATGTATCAGAAGTGAGATATTTTATGGGGTTAGTAGGATACTACTGAATATTCATTGAAGGCTTCTCAAATTTAGCTAATCCTATTACATCCTTGCAGAGGAAGGGTGTGAAGTTATATTGAAATGATAAGTGTGAAGAAAGTTTTTAGAGAATAAAGGATTTGCTTACTAGTGAACCAATTTTGAGTATTGTATATCTTGACGAAATATTTGTAGTATGCACCAATACATGTAAGCAAGGAATTGGTGGGGTATTGAATTAGAATGGCCAAGTAATTATTTATGAATCCATAAATATGAAAGAAAATGAATAGAACTATGACAGTCATGATATAGAGATTATAGCTATTGTTCATGCCTTGAAGATGTGTAGGCACTACTTGATGGGTAAGAAGTTTGAATTAAGAACTGATCATGATGGTTTGAGTATTTTTTTGAGCAACCTAATTTGAATGCAAGACAGAGAAGGTGGATAGAATTGCTATGCAAATATGACTTTGATATCAAGCAAATTAAAGGCACTTGGCTAATAAGGTAGTTGATGCACTTAGTATGAAGACACATGTGATGTATGTAGCAACTATCAGTAATTGTTTTTCTATTAATATGGAAACCTTTTGTAGATTTACTTACGTTTGTTTGAACAAGTGTAGCACTAAAATGCAAAGATCGTCATAATAACATGTTTTAAAATTACTTTGTTGCATCTTTTCAATATTAATAACTTCGCAATGTCTTCCATTGTGAAATTATACATTGAGATACAAAAATTAAATGTTCATTATATTCACACTTGCATAAATGATTTTCTTAAACGAAGAACAAAAGGTTGGGTGTTTCCCAACTAAATTAGGATATTCAACCAAATATTTAAGAGGAAGAACAAGAAATTAAAAAACTGATGGAGATGAAGAATTTGAAAGTTAAGATGTTCTGTCAAAAGTTAGGATATTTACCTATTCACACGAAATGGTCAAATATGATAGAGTTATTTGTATGAATGTAAGGAACTTGACATAAACCTTTGTTAAACATTAGGTGTCAATGAACACTTTTTAAGTGCACTATATGAAGTGAAATGGAAACATAAAACACATGGTTTTACCTCCAATTATGCACTCCCTTTTCAAGAAAGAGATGGGGACATTTTGATTACATGATGCATGAAAGGTATTTTCCCAATTAATAAACTTTATATCTCCATTTTTTTATAAGAACCAAGGAACTTAAAATGACCACTCCACCTAAAATCCAAGGCCCTTGTTTAATCTTGTATTGGTCTTCTAAACCAAAATAAAATAATCTACTATGCTTCCATTATGCTAGTTAATTTTAGGACCTATTTGTTAAAAATATATGCAATATGTGCTCTTGATGCATGATGTTACAAAAATACATGGAAACACACTTTAAAGTAAATGATGAAAGAAATATTTTCTTCAAATCTGACAAAACTATCCATTTTTCTCTTATTTAAACTATGCAAGAATCCTTAGATATGCAAGTAAAAATATGTACAAGAATATACAATACCAACAAAAGAAAAAAATTCCTAAAAAATATTTAATTTCCTACTTAAAGCCTAAACAATAAAAAAAGGAAAGCTATAGAATGTCGCCACTAAGACAAATGAGAAATCATATGAGCAAAATTACTACACCAATTGGAATAATCTAAACAATCCTCCCAAGATAGAGAGAAAACATATGAGCACAAGTTTATGAATTTAGAGAGAGAGAGATTATTTCCAAGAAAGAAAAATGGCATACTTGTTATTAACAGATTAAATCAAACTATACTTTACATTGTGTAATCATGATACCATTGGACTAAGCCACTTTGTTACTATCCAAAAACATAGCTCAACTATACATGTTTTTATTCTATATACTAAAAATGTTCAAATACAATCATCCAAAACAAATGTCTAGTTTAGCAAAAATAAATGTTTCTATTTACAACCTTAATAAATCAATTTCAATGATCTAATTTGATGCAGGCCTAAACCTAGACCTACCTTAATTGAGGATTTGTTTGGAACTGGCGTGCCTAATCTTTAATACACACCCCTCACTGGCTTAAAAGCTCGTTCCCTGCATAGCACTTAGTCACTCAATACATAATGCCTCTTTCACAAGATCCAAGTGTTCACCCTTGTTCAGATTAAGTGCTCCGAAGGAAAGGAAATACTGCTATAACTCACTCAAGTTCCCTTAAATGGACCACTACAGAAAATTGCCCTTCATACACAGCCTTTCTCCAACGATTTCCCCCCTTAAATATTGCAGACTCAGTACAGAAATAAATTGACCTTCTCTTGGGAAGATGACAAGGGTCTCAAGGAACAATGGACTGCTCCTATAACAACTCAATCCTCTTCTCAATGAACTCCCAACCACAAGTGTAAATCGCTGCTACACACTTGTGTACTTAGTGGATTGATTCCATGACTTAGGGAATAGGCAGAAAATGCGTCCTTGCTAACTCAGACTTGAACTCGTTGCAGACGAGGTCTTATTCAAGTGGTGCGCCCTGCTATCATGGTGAGACTGTAGTACCAATGTGCCCTCCACAAAGATGAGAGTAGAAGCTAGTGCGCCATCCCTCCTTTGGCTGTCAATAAATTCAATAATGGTTGTACTATTCGATTCTCCCCCTATCTTAGTGAATGCAAGTGGGAAAATTTTGCAAGTAAAATCTACTTCAAGCGCCAAACCTCAGAGATTCTCTTGAAATCATAATGACACCAGCAACTTCTTCTCAAACCATAAAGTTCAGTGATAGAACTAGGGAGAATATTTCAATCCCGAAATTGGTTGTTCAAGGTCGCTAATACAAGCATGTTGACCCTCATGAATTTGAAACTCTCCTATGCCATGGATCTGCTTCCATAACGCACTGATACCATCGATTCAAGGTTTCATTTGCTTTCTCTGCGCATAAATCACTAAGTCTCTGGAATTCATCTACGTAGAAATCATCATATACAAACCCTCGTTCGTATTTATTCTTTGCCCAGGAGCTCCATCCTATCTCTGCAATATCAGAAAAAGAGTGTCTATTTGGGTCATAAACAGACTTCCACAAAGATTAGAACCCCCCTAACTCTACCCAATCTTAATCCATAATAACCGGAATTTCACATACAAAAATTCTACCCAGTTATATCTCAATGAATAAAACTGACTGGAACTTCTTCTATGAAGTTCTGCCCAATACCATTTCTTAATTCATTTGTAGGATTACATTAACAATATAGCCAATTACACAACCAAACCATATTCATCAATTTCCTCAATCATATTACATTCAGATTGTAAACGAGATAAAAATGCACAGCGTCTCATCAAATATTCTTTTTCATTAAAAAACATGACTGTACATACACTTTAGAGAATCCCCATCCTCTCTCTGAATTCATTAACCCTATTCTTTGTCTCTCTGAATTCTCTGCCTGCCCATAGGCTTACAATACTTTCTATTTTTAAAACCCAAAAGAAACTCTCTACCTCCCTTTCGAGAGTTACTAATTTGATTCTCCTCAAGATAACGTTTCTTTCCATCTTTTCAGCTGTTCCTACAAACCAACCACTAATTCCTAGATTTTTGGTCACACTTCCATAATTAGAAAACTAACTTTTGACTTATCTATTACTAATTGAAAACAAGTAATTAACTTCTCAAGTCATCCCTACATTCCAAGGTTCGGTTACATGGTTCAATTCCTCCATATTTACTCTTTAAACAACACCTAAACACTAAACATACTTCCTATCTCATCTTTACTATGAAATAAGGACTCAACATTCGTAGTTTTGACATGGAGGACTAATGCTCCTGCATAAGACTCCCGAAGTAGAAAGAAAACATGATCCCCTGATCATGTACTTTCAGCCTTCATCTTTCCTGGATCCCAAATTCTGGTTTGCTGCTACAAACAACTCTTATCTTCTTTACTCTGCCATTGCACTCTGCTGCATTTGGTACACTCATCTTCCAGCTGCTGATTATTTTCCTCAGCTCTTCATACTTCAACTTTTTCTTTTAGTTCCGAGCTTGATTCAAATGCTGCTCCAGATACTGTTGCCACCCATACTTCCTTCATGCTTTTGTAAACATCTCCTTCTGCAATACCCACCTCATGCTTCCTGCATGTTTTTATCTCAGCCAAAACTTGAGACATTTCCCCATTAATGATTGTAATCCCTTCTGTTTGCTCAAATGTTTTCAGCAAACATATCAGCCATTCATTTACTACCTAATTCATCCCAACCACATCATCATTATGCTACACATTATTTCCAGTATAACACTCCTCCTCTTTCTTGACAACATGCCATTGATGTCCTTCAACTTATTGACTAATGTTGACAGTCAATTCAACTTCCTTTACTTCTAGGACTGATTCTTCTTCAGCTTGAGACACATATGCCCCAACTTCATCTCCCTCCTTATGGATTTCTTCATCCTTGTCACTAAGTAAATCTCTCTGTGGCATTGTCTCTTCACCCTCCATCAGAACAAATTTCTAATTCTCTATTTCATCAGTCTTCCTTTGGCCATTTAGATAAGCCAATTCCTCTTTGTCCTTATCAAGAACAAGTTTCATCTCATAAAGCATAACTACTTCATCTCGATTGAAGTTACTCTCTTCATTAAACAAAGAATTGATGAATTCTTTTTGCTACAACAACTCATTTAGGTCTTCATCTCAAAGATACTCTTCATCATATCTTTCTTGACAACATTCAACCTCATCCAAGACAGTTCCAAAGGATGGGTTGTCCCCTACAATGCCTTCCTGCTATTCCAAGTCTTTTCCAGAACTCAGAAAACCTTCAATCCTTAACCATTCAACTTCCTCAAACACAGTATTGATATAAATGATATTCTCCTTTACTCCTTCTTGTTCTTGGCAACCATCATATGCCAAGTCCTCTTCGTCTTCAGCTTTCACAGTAGGAGGGAAACCATTGCTTTCACTCAGCTATGCATGTGCATGTATATGAGACCCTGCTGTCCCATCTTCCCTCCAAAAAGAATTAAGATTATGTCTATCTTCTTCCTCCATGACAATATCAGAAAATTGCCTTTTCTTATTAATTGTACTTGCAATCACAAACAAAGTGTTAGTTTTCAAACATTGAGACCTCTTGGCCTCACTTGAAGCTTCAGGCTTCAAGTATTCTCCCTGATACGCACTTGCCTTGAGTATCTCATCCTTCCATTAAGCATTTATCAGTTTCTCTCTTCTCCTTTGTAGCCTATGCCACTTCAACTTTCTTTTCACAAGAAAACAACACCTCTAGTCTTCCTCGTCCCTCTGTAACAACTCCATCAGTACTCCTAGATGGACTTCTATATCAACCTTCTCCCTCTCATATTCTTCATTACTCATCTGCCTCCACATGCCATTGGCTTTGGTATCTTCCATCTTCAATTTGTGGCTGTCTCCTGAAGCTCTACCATGAGTCTTGATAGTCATCTTCTTGAGTTCTTTTCACTCGCTATGAGATGCACTCACAACTCATATACTCTTGAGAACATGCTTGTCCTCTTATATTTCAACCTCAGCTGAAATAACTAGGTCCTGGACACACTCTTCCTTCTCTTAGAAACCCTTACTAGATTCCTTCATTACTGCTTTTAAAGTTGCTATCCTCTTGTTGAGATGCCTCACTAATTGTTGTTACCTGTATATCAATGATATTAAAAACAAAGACCATTCCCAAGCTTTCAAAAGCTTGCTGCTGCGAAATTTCTATGGCCGCTCCGACACTTCTATTCAGCTTCAATATCTTGATTGAATTTTCCTTCTCCCAAAACTTTCTTGTTCCTACTCTGATAACAATTGATGTAGGCCTAAACCTAGACCTACCTTAACTGAGTATTTCTCTGGAACTGGCGTGCCTAATCTTTAATACACACCCCTCACTGGCTTAAAATCCTGTTCCCTGCATAGCACTTAGTCACTCAATACATAATGCCTCTTTCACAAGATCCAAGTGTTCACCCTTGTTCAGATTAAGTGCTCCAAAGGCAAGGAAATACTGCTATAACTCACTCAAGTTCCCTTAAATGGACCACTACAGGAAATTGCCCCTCATACACAGCCTTTCTCCAACGATTTCCCCCCTTAAATATTGCAGACTCAGTATAGAGATAAATCGACCTTATCTTGGGCAGATGACAAGGGTCTCAAGGAACAATGGACTGCTCCTATAACAGCTCAATCCTCTTCTCAATGAACTCCCAACCACAAGTGTAAATCGCTACTACAGACTTGTGTACTTAGTGGTTTGATTCCATGACTTAGGGAACATGCATAAAATGCACCCTTGCTAACTCAGACTTGAACTTGTTGCAGATGAGGTCTTATTCAAGTGGTGCACCCTCTTATCATGGTGAGTCTGTAGTACCAATGTGCCCTCCACGGATATGAGAGCAGAAGCTAGTGCGCCATCCCTCTTTTGGCTGTCAATAAATTCAATAATGGTTGTACTGTTCGATTCTCCCCCTGTCTTAGTGAATGCACGTGGGAAAATTCTGCAAGTAAAATCTTCTTCAAGCACCAAACCTCGGAGATTCTCTTAAAATCATAATGACACTAGCAACTTCTTCTCAAACCATAAATTTCAGTGATAGAACTAGGGAGAATCTTTCAATCTCGAAATTGGTTCTTCAAGGTCGCTAATACAAGCATATTGACCCTACTGAATTCAAAAATCTCCTACACCATGGATCTGCTTCCACAACACACCGATACCATCGATTCAAGGTTTCATATACAAACCCTCGTTCATATTTCTTCTCTGTGCAGGAGCTCCATCCTATCTCTGCAATATAAAAAAAAAAGTGTCTATTTGGGTCATAAAAAGACTTCCGCAAAGATTAGAACCCCCCTGACTCTACCCAATCTTAATCCATAATAATTGAAATTTCACATAAACAAATTCTACCCAGCTATATCTCAATGACTAAAATTGACTGGAACTTCTTCTATGAAGTTCTGCCCAGTACCATTTCTTAATTCATTTGCGGGATTACATTAACAATATAGCCAATTACACAACCAAACCATATTCATCAGTTTCCTCAATCATATTACATTCAGATTGTAAATGAGATAAAAATGCACAGTGTCTCATGAAATCTTCTTTTTCATTAAAAATCATGACTCTACACACTTCAGAGAATTCCCATCCTCTCTGTGAATTCATTAACCCTATTCTTTGTCTCTCTGAATTCTCTTCCTGCCCGTAGGCTTACAATACTTTCTATTTTTAAAACCCTAAAGAAACTCTCTACCTCCCTTTCAAGAGTTACTAATTTGATTCTCTTCAAGATAACGTTTCTTTCTAGCTCTTCAGTTGTTCCAACAAACCAACCACTAATTCCTAGATTTTTGGTCACACTTCCATAATTAGAAAAACTAACTTATGACTCATCTATTACTAACTAAAAACAAGTAATTAAATTCTCGAGTCATCCCTACATTCCAAGGTTTGGTTACATGGTTCAATGCCTCCATATTTACTCTTTAAACGACACCTAAACACTAAACATACTTCCTATCTCATCTTTACTAGGAAATAAAGGACTCAACATTCGTAGTTTTGACATGGAGGACTAATGCTCCTGCATCATAATTTGTCATTTTTAAACTTCATCTGTATGAGTGAATAGAGGTGATCTATCCACTTTCATTTGTTTCCATTGTTTTAATTGATTTTTTTTTCCATTATTTGTAGGATCATAAATTTTCCAAATTTATCTTCACCTTTTCCCATTTAATGACAAGTTTGTTGTTCCCCAAAAATGAATGCTTTTAAATTCCCTAGCAATTTTACAATTGACATTTTTGAGGAAGATCCATACAACACACAACTCCGATATATTGTTAGTACCTTGCCTAAAAGATACTTTAAAAGAAACAAAATATTATGTGGATAAAAATAAGATACCTACTAAACCATGCGTGTGCTAGGATTCTTGGCTAGCTCCATTAAATAATATGTAGCCTTGGATATGTCGAAGTTAAGTCCATAAATAACTCTCCTAGTCTTTACTTTAAAAGGAGTCTAAATACAAACATATGCATACCTTTTATTTTACAAACATGAATGGGTAGAATTTCTTTACCATGAAAAGGCATATCATTCCTAGTTAGCCAAATTTCCTTCGAAGCTATACAAAGCAAGGCAAGGATTTGTGCTCAATAACTTTTATGTTCTCACAACAACTTTTAAACCCATCTAAGGTAAAAGCACCTCCCCACTTTCCATCTTCAATTACTAGTTTCAAAGCTTACTTTCCTATAATAAGTTTTTATAGTTATCCCATGTAAGTACTTTATTGGAGATAGACAAGTAGAAGAAAAATTCATTTTGAAGAGGATAACCTAGCTTTGAGATGGCAACATTGCACCCTCGTATTCCATTTTGATCCTAACCTCATAAACAAACATGGTAGTAATCTTGATGCATTATTATTTGACCATATAATCATATCTTCTTCCTATTTTAGTTAAATTCCACTATGTTTGAGTCTATACAAATATTGATTCCATTCATTTTCTGGTTCTCCTTGAATACTTAACTATTTTTATTTCATTAGAAAGTATAATAATATGAAATATTTAGAACATATTTTTACTTTGTTTCCTTTCTCAATTTTCAAAGCTATCCAGTCCCTTATCACACATTAAAGCATCTATACAAATCAAAGCAAGGGTTTGTGCTCAATGCCTTTTATGTTCTTACACCAACTTTTAAACCCATCTAAGATAAAATCACCTCCCCACTTTCCATCTTCAATTAATAGTTTCAAAGTTTTCTTTCCTATCCTTTTATGTTCTTACACCAACTTTTAAACCCATCTTAGATAAAATCGCCTCCCCACTTTCCATCTTCAATTAATAATTTCAAAGTTTTTTTTCCTATAATATTTTTTATAGTTGTCCCATGTAAGTATTTTATTGATCATTATTAGTTGACAATATAATCTCATCATCTTCCTATTTTAATTAAATTTCATTATGTTTGAGTCTATGCAAATATTGATTCCATTCATATTCTAATTTTCCTTGAATACCTAACCAAATTTTTTATTTCAAACATAAATACTAAATAGTGTTTTCTTTATGCTCAACTACATCATTTAAACTAAATATATCCTTTATATGAAAATCATTACTTAGAAAATCTAATAATATGAAATATTTAGAACATCCCACAAGGAATCATTTACTATTTTTACTTTGTTTCCTTTCTCAATTTTCAAAGCTATCCAGTTCCCTATCACACATTAACAAATTTACAAATAGCTCGAGTGTCGAAGGTTTCCACTTCCACGCATGGACTAGAATATCCGAAGGCGAATAAATGGTGGGCTTGAAAGGCCACAATTCCCCAGAAGGAGACGAGCTCTCTTGAACCTTCTTGAACACAAAAGTTGCAGTCTGCCCGGTGGTGTAAAGCCAGTCATGCACATCCCACAGTACGTGGAAATAAACTCTATTGGGACAGTAACCCACATGAAACTTCTCATTTCCCCTAAAATTCCATTGCAAATGTTTGGCTCGCACAGCCACTCGACTACCAACCTTGATCACCATTTCCCAGCGCCGAGTATCGCACTCTATGCAAAGGCTATAAACCTCATCTCCCCACTCCAGCCGAGCATTGGTGCTGAACACAGTTTTACGGTCTGGCTCCCATATAATGCCTGACCGGCTCCCATATAATGCCTCACTGTCGCTTCCAATGCCTGACTGGCTCCCATCTAATGCCTCGCTGTCGCTTCCAATGCCTGACTGGCTCCCATCTAATGTCTCACTGTTGCTTCCAATGCTTGACTGGTTCCCATATAATGCCTCGCTGTCGCTTCCAATGCCTGACTGGCTCCCATATAATGCCTCACTGTCGCTTCCAATGCCTTGCTTGTACGCCTGCTTACTGTCTCGGCCATGCGCCTTATCCTTTTCGCTGATCCTGGGACTCAGTGGCGAGTCTGGCGACGAAGGCAGTGCGTGATGACGCATTAATACTGCGGCTTTATCCATCTCTATATAGGAATCCCCACACCCTCAAATGATAGGACTATAATTTAGTTCAAGACGAGCTCCCTTGCTGTTGTACGATCTATATAGGAATCTCCACACTCTTAGATGAGTTCCAATGTTGAATGTATAATGTGTAATTTGAACTTGTTGTGCTTCTTCTTGTTATAAATACCAAACCTTTTAGGTTACTTGTTTGTCTTCCAATAACTTTTCTAGTTGTCGGCCACTAAGATAATAAACTAAAAGATTTTTTTTTTATATTATGTATGTTTGATTTTTTTAATTTAAATCAAGATGGGCCGACTTTTTTAATGTATTTTTCTTTATCAAATTGCAATTTTTTTTTTTTTCACAATACACTTATTATCAATTGATCTACATTCCAAAGGCACACCTCAATATGCATTATTCTTCCTCAACAACTTAATTCTTAATATCCATTATTATTCATTAACCCCTTTAAAATAACCTTAATTGATATACTTAAAAGATTCATAATATACAACATACGAACTCCTTATCCTCCATAATGCCCAAGAGATAAACTCCACATAACCACAAAAGCCTCAAGACCATAAGACAATGCATATCACCAACATGGATCCATGGATCCTCTTTCGCTCTCACATTGGAGTTCCAATACATTTTTTATTAATCCCCACCAAAGGAGGGATGATTAGAGAGGAGGAATTTTATTTTTTGATTAAAAGTTAAATTTGAAAAATAAATATATTAATTTATATTTTTTATAAAAACAAATTTATTTTCGAATTTTAGGTATTAATTTTTTTATTGGTTTAAACATTATGATGTGTTTTAAATAGTTTTAATGTAAGTGTTCTTTTTTATTTAGTTATTAAAGTTAAAAAAATTGAAAAACAAATCGACATGCAAATCACCACAATTAATGCAATGTTTAATCTTTGTGCTCCTCCTTTTCCTTCAATGAATGCAATGACTAGTCTTTTCCCTCCTTTCCCTATAGTCAATATAATGCCCGATCTCTTCCCTCCTATTCCTATTGCCACTACCACCACCTTCCACTTGGTATGTCAATTTGTGTCTGTGTGCTCTCTTGATGTAACCTAGATACGTGAATGCTCCACCTAAACATGAATGAAATTGAAGGAGAGGCCATGAGGTATGCCCATATGTCCATTTTTGTTCATCATCACTTATAAAAGCAACCCAATTATCTAAGACAAGGGAAAATATAACAGACAAGGAAATACTTTCCCTTATCTCTTTTCATCTTCACTTACATTTGCAACGAACTCAGTGATGGGCTCATTCATTTTTAAATCTCTTTGATTTCTTCATATTCCATTTAGTACACTACAATTCAAGTGATTCCAAAAAGGGGATGATGTCTGCTATGTTAAAACCTCTCAAACAGAGTCACAAGCAAGTGCAAGTTTCTATCCAAAGCTCCATCAAGCTAGAATAAAAAAATATTAACATTGTTAGATTTTTTCCACACATTACCTCTCTATTTAATCAATTTAAATAAACAGTTACATTATGCCTTCCTTTTATTTAATTGAAGAAGGTTGTGATAAACAAGAGCTTGAAACATTGAAAAGTATTATGACGAAATTTGGGATATAATGATTGATTTGTAACCATGGATATTATACTTCACGACTCTTTGTCACAACAGATCTTACACAATTATAGAAAACTATTATTATGCAATGTGTGTTTTAGATTTCATATTTAATACTTCTAGTGTAGTGCACAAAATATTGAAATAAAATGAAAGAAATTAGCAAACAATGCCATCCACACAATGAACACACGATGTACCTTGAGAAAACCCAACTAGAAGGTGAGGCATATGATCTCTTCTTCACTCGTAAGTTAGGAAATGAAATACAAATAAAGGGGCACTTTGTAGGGAGTTTCCATGGACACTATGGCTAGTATGGTTGCTACAAGATCAATTACTTATTTTGTTCTTCTAAAAAATACCGTTCCCTAATTCTATACTCAATTATGGAACACTAACAATAGGACTATAATTTAGTTCAAGACGAGCTCCACACTCTTAGATGAGTTCCAATGTTGAATGTATAATGTGTAATTTGAACTTGTTGTGCTTCTTCTTGTTATAAATACTAAACTTTTTAGGTTACTTGTTTGTCTTCCAATAACTTTTCTAGTTGTCGGCCACTAAGATAATAAACTAAAAGATTTTTTTTTTATATTATGTATATTTGATTTTTTTAATTTAAATCAAGATGGGCCGACTTTCTTAACGTATTTTTCTTTATCAAATTGCAATTTTTTTTTTTTCACAATACACTTATTATCAATTGATCTACATTCCAAAGGCACACCTCAATATGCATTATTCTTCCTCAACAACTTAATTCTTAATATCCATTATTATTCATTAACCCCTTTAAAATAACCTTAATTGATATACTTATTTTGTTCTTCTAAAAAATACCGTTCCCTAATTCTATACTCAATTATGGAACACCAACAATACAAATAGAATGGAACCCTTTATTTTCCTAGCTTCTTACCCATCCATCTAGGGTTAGGGTTAGGGTCTTAATTCAACCTCCAAATAATTTTAGGTTTTCAGATCCTTTAGAATCTTCTTGAAATTCCAACATAAATAGCTGCACATGTGTGAGTAATGGAAGTTGACCTAGCATCCACTCGGTACCATGGTGGTTAACAAGATAGGTCAACTTATGTGAGTCATAACTTATACATACAAACTCCATTGGAGGTGATTTTTTTGTCATTGGAAATATCTCGAAGTGTATAACAACGCTAAGAGACTAAGAGCTATGCTCATAAAGTTTTACCCCCCCAAAAAAAAGTTTAAGGCCTCAAATGGGATCCCAAAGGTTTTGAACCCTAAATCACCAAAGTGATACCTACCCATAAAATGGGTCCTATAAGTTAATACCTCCAATTTTTCCACCAAAAAATACTAAATAGATGAAAAATTATATAATAAACCATTTCAATTCATAGCTCCCCTTTTATGAAAAAATTTGGTCTCCAAAATCTCTTGTTAAATGAAGTGAGGAAAATTTTCCTTTACCTTTTCTTTGGGGTACCATTTAACCTTGATTGGAATGATCTTTTCAACCCGACCTACCAAGGTTCATACTACTTGTTGGGTGTTTTATTATGTCTTAATGAATTCACCAAATATTAAATGATCGATCGGGGTAGGTAATCTTAGAGTTGTCAAAAAATATATGCTGAGGTAGAAAGGTACCTAAGATATCGGCTCGACAGACCTTAGAAATGTTTGATAATGAAAATATCTAAGGATCTTTCAAAATGAAAAACTGATTCGAACTTAAAAATAAAACTACTAAGCTGATTAGACCTAACCAACAGATCATAATAGTATCAATCTATACTACTCTACTCTATGGACAATAATTGAAAAGATAAAAACAATACTATTCTAGGAAACAAGACTTGGTAAAAAACAAACTACTCTTATGAAAATGGAAACTACTTAATCAATTATTCAAACTCCAATCTAGGAATTAGAAAGACTAGCTACTATGTAATATTGAAGATCTAACTATGAATGAGTTCAGAAACTTAACTATGAAACAATTCAGTTTACAACTAACTATGTAAAGGCAAGAAACTATACTATCTTGAGCAAGCAAACTAGCTAGACAATCTATGAAATTCAACTTAACTATGAAACAAGATGAAATGTTGATCTAAGATTTAAGTATGCATTAACAACAATGAATAATTCATAAGTAAACCTAGCTAGTTCCAATCGTCTTGAAGAACTACTGCATCTAAATGACTTACAAAGGCTAAAGAAATGCAAAATGGAAATAAATTTAACTTGACTTCTACAAAAATGTGAAAACTAAAGATAGACCAATTACAAGAAATCTTAAACATTGTAACCTACTGTTCATCCATAAGCAAATGAAAAACTAGCTATAATACTTGAAATGAAACACTATTTTGGCAATCTAGATTTACTTGAGAAGTACAAAATCTAAGTTATCTGATCTCTAATGACTGCTTTGAAATACTTATCTAACTCATGCACATGCCTATCAACATCAAATGATATCTATCAATACTTCAAACTAGTTCATAAAACATTAACTACAAGAAAAGCAAAATAAACTAAGTACACTTACAAGTACTTAGATTATTGGAATCCATGTTAACTTGTGATCAAAACCTACAATAGCAAACAAAGTATTCTTATGCTATCCCTACTGAAGATCAAACTATAATCTAAGACAACTTGCTCAATTATGCAAGTGCAATGCAATTGATCTATAACTTGGAAAGTAAACCTATATTAAACTAGTTATGAGAACTTTCAAAATGAAACTTTAAAATATTGAAAAACTAATACATCTACATGAAACTCCAAATTAACTATTAAGCTTGAACTTAAAACTGATTTCTAGTCTATTATACCTATTGAAATGAAAAAACTTGAAGCAATGAAACTAAACCAAGTTTGAACAACAAAACACTATGTAAATGAAAATGAAAGTTTGATTATAAACTTGAAATGAAAACTGGAAATGAAATGCTAAGTTGATTTAAAAAACAAACTAATATTTAACAAGGTCTATGATAGTATTTTAAACAAACTTAAGCTAATATAGGTTCTAGGTATGAAAGCAAATGAAGGTGAATCATGAACTATCTAAATCATAAGTAAAAAGACAACTATGCTGCTTCTATTCAAACCAAAACTATTTCTCACTTGAACAATAAAACATATGCTGAATGTAAATGAATTTCATCATCATTAGAACTGAAATAATTAACCTATGTGTGAATGTAAAACTGAATATAAATTGTTGGAGGTGGATTCAAATCCCAAACTAGCTATAGAACATGATGAAATACTGGAAAATTAACCAAAGCCCTAGCTAATTATTCCTGCACAAAATGAAATACTAGAAATTCTGGAAAACACTGAACACAGTTTATATACCTTATCTCCCCACTCTAGTTGAGCATTGGTGATGAACACAGTTTTACAGCCTAAACCATGGTTAGTCGATGCCATAGGTTAAGTCTGATATAATGCCTGATTGTCACTTCTAATGCCTTGCTTGTATGCTTGCTGATGCTGCTTACTGTCTCAGTCATGCGTCTTATCCTTTTCGCAACTCCTGGGAGTCAGTGGCGACGAAGATGGTGCGTGAGGACACATTAATGCTGCGGCTTTATGCATCTCTATATAGGAATTGCCACACCCTCAAATGATAGGAATCCCCACACCCTCAAGACTATAATTTAGGTAAGATGAGTTTCAATGTTGAATGGAAGATGCTATTACCATATTTGTACGAAGATGAAGACCATCTTGAACCTGTAATGTGTAATCTGAACTTGTTGTGCTTCTTCTTATTATAAATACAGAACCTTTTAGGTTACTTGTTTGTCCTCCAATGAATTTTTGAATTGTTAGCCACTAAGATAATGAACTAAAATAATTTTTTATGTATATTTGATTTTTTTAATTTAAATCAAGATGGGACGACCCTCTTAATGTATCTTTCTTTATCAAATTGCAAAAAAATACTTTCACAATACACTTATTATCAATTGATCTACATCCCAAAGACACACCTCAATATGCATTATTCTTCCTCAACAACATAATTCTTAATGTCCATTATTATTCATTAACCCCTTTAAAATAACCCTAATTGGTATGCTTAAAAGATTCATAATATACAACATACTAACCCCTTATTCTCCATAATGCCCAAGAGATAAAATCCATATAACCACAAAAGCCTCAAGACCATAAGACAATGCATATCACTAGCATGGATCCTCTTTCGCTCTCACATTGGAGTTCCAAGACATTTTTTTATTAGTCCCTACCAAAGGAGGGATTGTTAGAGAGGCGAGATTATATTATTTGATTAAAAGTTAAATTTGAAAAATAAATATATTAATTTATATTTTTTATAAAAACAAATTTATTTCCCAATGTTAGGTATTAATTTTTTTATTGGTTTAAACATTATGATGTGTTTTAAATAGTTTTAATGTAAGTGTTCTTTTTATTTATTTATTAAAGTTAAAAAAGTTGAAAAACAAATTTATAAATGGTCAGTTTCGACATGCAAATCACTACAATTAATGCAATGTTTAATCTCTGTGCTCCTCCTTTTCCTTCAATCAATGCAAAGACTTTTCTCTCCTTTCCCTATAATCAATATAATGCCTGATCTTTTCCCTCCTATTCCTATCTCCACTACCACCACCTTTCACTTGGTATGTTAATTTGTGTGTGTGCGCTCTCTTGATGTAACCTAGATACGTGAATGCTCCACCTAAACATGAATGAAATTGAAGGAGAGGGCATGAGGTATATCCATATGTCCATTTTTGTTCATCATCACTTATAAAAGCAACCCAATTATCTAAGACAAGGGAAAATGTTACAGACAAGGAAATAATTTCCCTTATTTCTTTTCATCTTCAATTACATTTGCAACGAACTGAGTGATGGGCTCATTCGTTTTTAAATCTCTTGGATTTCTTCATATTCCATTTAGTACCCTACAATTCAAGTGATTCCAATTAGGGGATGATGTCTCCTATGTTAAAACCTCTCAAACAGAGTCATAGGCAAGTGCAAATTTCTATCCAAAGCTCCATCAAGCTAGAATACAAAAATATTAACATTGTTAGATTTTTGTCACACATGACCTCTCTATTTAATCAATTTAAATAAACAGTTGCATAATGCCTTCCTTTTATTTAATTGAATAAGGTTGTGATAAACAAGAGCTTGAAACATTGAAAAGTATTATGACCAAATTTGGGATATAATGATTGATTTGTAACCATGGATATTATACTTCACGACTATTTGCCACAATAGATCTTACAAATTCTAGAAAACTCTTATTATGCAATGTATTGCTTTAGATTTCATATTTAATACTTCTAGTACAGTGCAAAAAATAGTGAAATAAAATGAAACTAAAATGAAAGAAATTAGCAAATAATGCCATCCACACAATGAACACAAGATGTATTTTGGGAAAACCCAACTAGAAGGTGAGGCATATGAGCTCCTCTTCACTCGTAAGTTAGCAAATGAAATACAAATAAAGGGGCACTATGTAGGGAGTTTCCATGGAAACCATGGATAGTATGGTTGCTACAAGATCAATTACTTATTTTGTTCTTCTAAAAAATACCATTCCCTAATGCGATACTCAATTATGGAACACTAACAATACAAATAGAATGGAACCCTTTATTTTCCTTGCATCTTACCATCCATCTAGGGTAGGGTTAGGGTCTTAAATCAACCTCCAAATAATTTTAGGTTTTTAGATCCTTTAGAGTCTTCTTGAAATTCCAACATAACTAGATGCACATGTGTGAGTAATGGAAGTTGACCTAGCATCCACTCGGTACCATGGTGGTCAACAAGATAAGTCAACTTATGTGAGTCATAACTTATACATTCAAACTCCATTGGAGGTGATTTTTTTGTCATTGGAAATATCTCGAAGTGTATCAAAACCCTAAGAGACTAAGATCTATTCTCATAAGGTTTATCCCCCCAAAACAAAATTTTAAGGCCTCAAATGGGATCCCAAAGGTTTTGAACACTAAATTACCAAAGTGAGACCTACCCATAAAATGGGTCCTATAAGTCAATACCTCCCATTTTTCCACCAATAAAGTACTAAAATAGATGACAAATTATATAATAAACCATTTCAATTCATACCTCCCCATTTAGGAAAAATTTTGGTCCCCAAAATCTCTTATTAAATGAAGTGATGAAAAGTTTCCTTTACCTTTTCTTTGGAGTACTGTTTAACCTTGATTGGAACGGTCTTTTCAACTCGGCTTGCCAAGGTTCATACTACCCTCATATAGTTGTCCTTGAATTATTTTGCAAAATTTATCGTTTACTAACTCTGCTTGAGCTTCTAGAGATATTTCCTCTATGGTAGGTAGGACTTCCTCATAAGTTTCTTGGTTCAACATGAAAGGCTCATAACATTTCAAATTCTCCACATCCACTATTGATTAAATGCACATGTGTGTGGGTAGACTATGTCTATAGGCATCATCACCCACCTCCTCAAATACTCTAAAAGGAAAAAATTGTATAGACTTGATGTTGTTACCACGACCCTATAGCCTCTACTTATTCATATGTAATCATACTTTGTCTCTCATCTTGAAGGTTTTCTCAATTTTATGTTTATCATGCTTGGCCTTGTACTTTTCCTATGACTTCTTCAATGTTTCTTGTACTTGCAAGTGGACCTTTTCGACCCTATAAATGAATCTTATGGCCTTCAATTATTTTCTCATGGTGTCTCCCCTCACTCCTTATACTTGTTATCCATATACAACATCTAAGCGTGAAGCTAATAAATACCCAAAATAGGCTTTAAAGGGGGAATTACTAGTAGAATGATTGAATACTCTATTATAAGTGTGTTAAATATAATATTTTTTTTTTATCTCAGGTCCTTGGATGCTTCTTGTTATCACCCCTCAAAAGTTGAACCAATGCCATGTTAACCACTTTTTCCTATCCATATGTATATGGATGGAAAGTTGTAGATATATTCAAATTATTGTCCATCTTCTCCCAAAGTGTATCCCAAAATAAAATGAGAAATATGGTATCTCCATCTAATATGATTATCTTCAATATCTCAAAGTGCAACCATACCTTTTCAAAGAACTTGGTTGATGAATATTTTCCCTTCATGGTGTTTGTTGTATATCAACTGGTGAGAAATTCAACTGGTGCTCTATACCATCAACAACCTAGATGTGGACACACAGCTTGTTCGGGCATATCCTGACCAGCCGAGGCACCAAAAGATGCAAAAGACTTAAAAGTGGGTATTATGCGCCCATGAACTAGATTGAATCACATAGTTTTCTATACTGAATCATGTCCATCGAAGGTAATAATATGCGCGGAAAAGTTAAGTAGTGAATATCCCATCTACGACCCAGATATTATGGTGCATCTCTTTAAAGATCAATATTGGCCATTTAAGGGACAAATGTAAGTGAAGAATCCAAGCATAATCCCTCTCCATTAACAACCAAGATCGGAACACACGATTTGTCAAATCATATCTGATACATTAGAGGAAGCAAGGCTTATATTTAAGTAGGAGAATGAAGCATGTCGTGGATGGTCTTGGTCAGATCATATGGTGCGCTAAGATCATATCTCAATTGTTGACATTCACTAGAGCATATGACAAGATGACTGAATGTTGCTTTCCCATCAATGGTATGAGTCATGCAGAATGATTAAGGATAATAAAAACAACCAACATTTGAGAGGCCCGTTGCAAATATTTCCTCATGTCAAAAACATAAATTTTGTGGAAAAAAATTGAACCACGTAGCAACGCGACTATTGAAGTTGATAAAATTATGCTCACTCATGCAAAGTCACATTCATCTCAGGGAGCATAAGGTGTCGGCCTTGATAATGTACACCATCTCAGTTAGTGATTATCCCCTTCATGATTCAATCATCTTGTCCACATGCTTATAGGTATTCATCCCTGATCTTACATGTATGTCCTCGTTTTGACTCGCTCTCAAAGCCATGTGATTGTTGTTGTAAAAATTTGAGCACTAATGGCCAAATCTTGAACCATAATTTCTTTGTGTGTAATCTAAATCAGAACACAATACATATATTGTTGATTTGAACCTATATATGTGTAAATCCTCATCACTTGCAGTTCTTATCTCGCTTTTATTGAATATTATCAATTTATCCTCCTTTAACCTCCATGTATTTCTCATTGCCCCCATATGAAGCACTTCCCCGAAAGGCATGGCTCAATTCTATACAAGGAATCCTATTGGTTGCTCTAGGCCAGATCTCATATTAAATAAGAACTTCAAAGCTCCATCCTTGATTGGGATAACAAATCCCATATTAAATAAGCATTTTGAGAATTGCATATGATTTCTCAATAATTGTGACTCTGATGTTCTCCCCATTTTGCTCTCTCCCAGGCTTGAAATCCACCACCTCCATGTAATGAGGGAGTTTGATTGAGTAATAAATGCTAGCGGAGAGAAATCCATAGAAACTTCAGGTTTCCTTATTTGTGCTCCATGCTTCAGTTGTTTATCTTTCCAATACATGAAGGTTGGCCCCAAGAAAGCTAGTATCAAATGGGGTTCGCGACTACTAAAATCCTTGTGATGAAGAATCCTTCAACTGTAAAGGTTGTGGGGAATAATATCCCTTCGTTGATTTTGTTCCCCAATCCTCTGTGATAAGGAAAAATGCAACATCCCTTGCAATTTTCCTTCATTCAGCGCATCATGAGACAAGTGCTATCCAATGACAATGTTGATCAGAGGATTTGCCACCATTGTTGTTTAGTACTATAATCAACCCGGCTTTTTAAACGGATAGATACTGAAAGGTGCGCGGGGAGTGAATGCCATTAGATAATATGTAATGGGATGAGATGTTACCAAAATCAGTTACGCCAGTCATGGTAAAAGATTTGGAATCCTTAAGTGGAGCAATGTTGCATGTATTTTTCTAAAGGTATGTTACTAGGGCATAGTCATCGCCAGATGACATATAAAAGATCAACACGAAAGGGTGCAAAAGGATGTTCAATCAGTTTTCATGAGTTTCGAGGCTAGAGATAGTCACCTAGATTTATCACATTATCCTGCTTTTCCTCTTTCTTTTCTCAATCCTCATAGTCTCAAATTGCTGAAAGTTTTCGGTTGATCTAAAGACAATAGGATTGGGGCATAAATGGATATCCCCTCCTTTGTATTACGTTATAAAAAAGAAATAGAAATGCTTCATCGTGAGGGTACCTAGGACCGAGGTGAGACTTCCACTGGGGTTTTTTGGATGCAATGTGTTTTTATTTTAAATGAATGGGATGTTGTGTTTTGGAAATTCCTAGGGTCGGTGAGAGACTGGCACTGGGGTTTTTTAATCAAAATTGTATTTATTCTAAAATATATGAGATGGTACTATTTGGGAAACTAGAACCAAAGTGAGACTTCCAATGGTTGTTGAATTAACTGTATTTTATGCATGCTTAATATACTTTGGAGATAGTGTGTCAAGTCTTTGTTTGATGGCCTAGAGTTGCACAAATATGAAACTTAATCTCCTGTGTAATTTTCATGCAGTACCTAAGATGCATATCAATGAGAAGTTAAAACATACTTTGTCAATTGAATGCGTTGTATGTTGTTGTTCTTTATTTTAATGAGAACTGGTTATGATTAAGGCATCTACGAGCTAGATTTATTTTCAGTTTTTAAGTTTGTGGGATACTTGGGCCTCCCTTTTAAATATAACACTCAATTCTACTTTGTCTTCATGGCTAAAATTTTCTCCTGATCACCTCAAATTTCAGCTTAAATCCAGCCAAATTTTCATGCATATCTGATAGGTACCAAGGGTGACATACTAGGATTCATACCTCCTTGTTTTTAGGGTACCCTCCCTTGGTTAGAGGGCTGACATGATAGCATAAAGTGGCGTAAATATGGTGCTATTTGAAGAAACCTCCTTGGATTTTTTATTTTGACTAAAGCAACCATTGCTTTGATGTTTGATATCTGTAGCTGGGAATGACTACTGAAGAGAACATCATTTTGGTTGTGGTACAACGTGAGGAACAATAGGGTGAATTGGCACCATTGTTGGAGAATGATATATCAGTTCTAAAAGAACTACGACTGATACCCTTTTTCAGGTCAGAGAAGAAAGGGTGGAAAATAAGCAATACTCCTTCATTTTTTTATCAAGAAGCATCTTATCATCATTTTTGAAACCGTGTTTTCTTTGTTTGAAGTATAATATATGTTCTTAATGCTTGATATCAGAGCCTTATGCCCAAAAGGAAGTCTGAGAAGTAGTCTTTGACTAGCGATTGCACCCCCCAGATCAACTCCACTGGGGAAAAAAGTTTGTTTGTTAAAAATACAGAGTCAAGAGAAATGATAACAAGATCCAGAGCTAAGGGAAATAACATTTATTCCCTAGCATACACTAGTCCCTTCTGGGAGAAGAGGAGAGATGATTCCTCAAGTCGTGTGCATTAGATCAGAAATTCCTATGAAAACTTTTTCCATTATCAGAATTTTTAACCTACCACGAGGCCTTTCACATAGTCCACATGTTGAGTGTTCACCTCCATCTCCTTTGAACCCTCATAACTATCATACTCCCACACGTAGTGAATCCTTCTCCATGAAGTATCCTACGCCTGCCAAAAACCTCGTATTCCTCTCACATTTTCACTAAACCTAACCCTCTTTTCATTTCCGTCCATAGTCCCTCTCCTCGAAATCGCTCACCAGTTGGTCAGACATAGTCATCTGTCTGAAATCCTAATATGGTGGCCCCTAATATGTCCAACTCCTAGTTGGAGGATATATTCAAGTTGTTGGTCTTGCCTCCTGTACACCAACTAGGTAACCTACCCGAGGGATATCTCAAGATTCTCCCTAAGTTTAGTAGAGAAAACAAGGTTTCAATTGAATACCACCTCATTATTTTCTAGGATTGCACTGATAACTTTGTTATAGAGGAGGATGATGTATTTTCTAGAATGCTTGCACATTGGTTAGAAGGGGAAGCCATAAAGTGGTTCAAAAATCTATCTAGAAACTCTATCACTCATTGGATGGTGTTTGTCGATACGTTTATGAAAAAAATGGGGCATGAAGAATGATAAGATGCACACCCTAAAAAAGTTCAATACTCTTAGAAATAACGATGGAAAAACTATTGAAGAATTCATTGTGAGGTTCTATAAGTTATATCATGGAATACAAGATGCCATCAAACTTTTGGATACAGCCGCCATGCTCACACACTCGGCTGCTTTTGATTATGAGTTATCTTTTCTCTTGAGTAAAATAAAGTCAAATGACCTAGAGGATTTTTTTTTCAATGTAGAAGATATGGAGGGAAATATGAGAGCCATTGGGGTCCTTGTAAAGACCAGAATAGAAGATCTAGAAGATAGAAGGTACACCGATAAAAGGAGAGGAAAAGATCCTGAAATATTTTCAATCCAATATGCACTTAGTTTAGAATATGTTACCAAGCTCCTAAATAATATAGAAAATTATCTTAGTAAGTTCAAACAAGGTCAAGCATCCAACCCTTTTGGTGGGCCCACATTTCCAGTTCAGAATCCTTAGTTTCAGGTTCAGCCACAGTATAGATCAAGAAATCCTTAAATGGCCGCACAACAAAAAATAAGGCAGGAAAACCCCAATGTTCAGCAATGTCCAAGGCCTCCTCCTAACATCATTCCTCCAGTTTAATATGTATTTGAGGAGTATTATTAGCCTTAGCAGCGGGATCCAACAAAACCCTCATAGAGTTTGAACATGTTGTTTCATTCAGACGAAATGAATTGTGATGAGGACCTACTAGGATCCGATATTATGTGCATTGTAGATGAAGAAGATGTTAGAATATTGTGAACATATGAAATAAAATCATAACACAATATAAACTAAGGAAAGCATTACTAGTATATCCTTCTATCTACCAAGCAACATAAAGCATGAAATAAAATTGGACAAAAGAGAACAACAAGAGAACATTGATATACGTGGTTCACCCAATATGGGCTACTACGTCCATGGGAAGGGTTGCAACTTCCATTATTATGCAAATATATCTCCAATATTACATGGCATCCTCACATATGCATCACATCAAGCTCCATCATACAATGTGTGTACAAATGACATACACATGTGATGTGTGATTAACACATACCCAAAAGGGTCTCCTTCACCTCTCTTATATACCAAGAGGTTTGGATTACAATACATCCCATAACACATGTGGGATAAAATAATTTCCTCCTCTTTATATAGAGAATGGTTACAAAGGATACAACTACAATGATGCATGTGGGATAACTCTATTTTATAACATTAGAGTTATTTTATGCCTTTAAAAGATATTTTACCAATATACCACATAAGTCATCGTTACATATTCTAACACTCCCCCTTAATGATGACTGGGATAAATAATACAAATGGAAGGAAGGTGGAAACAAACCAACACCCCTCTTGATGACAAATTCCAGAATGCTCCATAAGATGCAAATAAAAACACTTCACCTCATGGATTTGATGAAGAACAACCGCTTCCCACTGAATCATGAAACTGCACATGAACCAGGTTGTACGATGAAATACCAAGACCAAGATTCCTAGATCTAAAGAGAAACATTTATGGCTACTAGATCCAACAGTAAAATGTCGAGAACATGTGACGCAATCCAACAACAAGGTGCCCAGATCTAAAGATAAGCCGACATGGCTACTAGATACACAAGATGCCTAGATCACCACAAGAATCATCACAACCATAGCTGATAGCTGAATAAATCTGATATAACATCCACACTAGTGTCTAGATACCTTCTAACGACTGATACAACAGAACATGTGGCTAAGAACACCACAACAGTGTACAAAATACCCAGATGGCCAATACATATGCGGATAACATACATTCTTCCAATCAAGGCGCAATATAAATATATGTAGAAGACCTCAAACATCAAATAAACAAGACCCCAATGGTCTATACATAAAAAATGATATCATACAGATGAACATCATGACTTTAACAGTAGAAGATGGATGTCCATCATACAACATTACTGAAATATGATAGAACATGATAAAATTCAACATTACATTCCTTCTTAAGAGGAACAATGCTGAAAAACCAGAGATCCGCAACCATCATATGCTTAAACAAGGAAGAAATAACAGAATCAAGCTATCCCACAACATGGATAACGAATCCGCACAAAGGGACTTCCAAGAATAAAGCATATAAAAACATGATAATTCCAAAAGACATAAGATATGATAAAATGACATTGCTCAAAAACATATAAATAAATGATGTCTCTTCTATGCAAGACCATATAAATTTGAGCAAAATATTATAAAAAAGGATATCACATGATATAAAATATAGAGGAGCATAAGCATGAGTGAGCATAATATATACCAAGATAGAATAATGAACCAAGATTTCACTTAAATATATGAAAAAATTTAGTCATCAAACAACTAATCTTAAGCATAGGTGCATTTCTTATTAGCATTATGTTAATATGCAAGAGATGAATGCCCTGGAAATATCAATGCTTCCATAGATGAACGTTAGAGACAAGAAACACATGTCAATGCTTCCATCTAGGAACGTTAGAGACAAGTAGGAACAAGATAACCTCTGCAATCATAAGAATAGAAATCCTATTGCAACAAGAACAAGGTGCTCATGACAAATATTTCAAGATTATAAGATTGCTCAAAGCCATATAAATATTGAGTAAAAGATGATCTAAATAAACATGACATGATATATATGAAAATAAATCAAAATGTTTAATATGATCAACATATAGCAAATTATGATAAACTCATGATATCACTTATAAAAAATTATGAAATGACAAGTCACTAATGGTCTTAATCATGGGTTCATTTCTTGTTAACACTATGTAAATATGGAAGAGATAAAATGCCCTTAAAATGTCAATCCTTCCATATAGGAATGTTAGAGACAAACAACACATGAACTAGATACAATCTCTGCAATACATGAAAAAAAAACTATACCTCGATTAAAGAACTTATGACAAGCCAAAAAATATGATATCACATAGATTCAAAAAATTGATTTTACTCAAGAAATTAATTAGCAAGAGCATATAATGATCATAAAAAGATCACTTATAAAAACAATGAAATTGATTTTACACAAAGGTCAACAATAAAATATAAATAAAAGAAATAATGATCACAAGATAACACATATAGAAGCATCATTATCATTATTAGAAGTGTGAGACCATGTTAGAATATTGAACCAAAAAATTGATCAAATAAAACAATAATATCACTTATAGATAGGAAAATATAGTCATGAAACAACTAAATCCTAAGCATAGGTTCATTTATTGATGTCATTATTACCATACTAGCGATCCATGCCCCTGAAACTGTCAAACCATCTTCCACACAAAGAAGGTTAGAGACATAAACAAGAATAAGACAACCTCTGTAAACATGATGAATAAGAACAGAAACCCTAATGCAAAGAGACCAAGAAGCTCATGAAAATTTTTTCAAAAAAAGAGATGAATAAAAAAATGAATTTTCTCACCAAAACCGAAGCCCAACAGCTGTTAAAAGACGCATCTATCACTCTACAGTAGAAAATCGAAAGCAAAAAAAACAGAAAATTTAAAATGACCATAATTCGGTCAATCCCGGAATTTTTATTATAACCTTTTTTCGGAACTAGAGAAGTTGTTCTACATCCATCTAAGGAAGCATAATAGAAATATGGGCACCCAATCAAAAAATGTTCGCTCTGTAGTCCACGCAACCGTCACAAAAAAAACTGGAAAATAGCTAAATTTAAAATAGCGACATCTCCACCATACGAACTCCAAACGAGATGATTGCTTTTTTGAGATTGAGTATTTTTGCGAGAGGAAATGATATATGCAATTTATTTTTTTAAAAAGTGCACAAAAAGTGTTTAAAGAATGATCTGAAATTCGTCACCCAAATTTACATTAAACACTTCTCCACAAGGGTTAGGGTTTGAAAGAAAAAAAGTCAAATATGTAGAATAAAGCCCAAATCTGAAAAACTACCACATGGGTATTATAGATCGGGTCACAAAACCACAAAATGTTAAGAGCCCAAGTAAAATCATGAACATATGTTGCTTAAAAATAAAAAATAATTTTTTTACTAAAGAAGGTAGAGCATAGCAACCTACTCTGATACCATGTTAGATTATTGTGAACATACGAAATAATATCATAACACAATATAAACTAAGGAAAACATTAGTAGTCTATCCTTCTATCTACTAAGCAACATAAAGCATGAAATAAAATTGGAGAAAATAGAAAAACAAGAGAACACCGATATACGTGGTTTACCCATATGGGCTACATCCATGGGAAGGGTTGCATCTTCCATTATTATGAAAATAGATCTCCAATATTACATGGCATCCTCACATATGAATCACATCAAGATCCATCATACAATGTGTGTACAAATGACATACACAACATGTGATGTGTGATTAACACATACCCAAAGGGGTCTCCTTCACCTCTCTTATATACCAAGAGGTTTGGATTACAATACATCCCATAACACATGTGGGATAAAATAATTTCCTCCTCTTTATATAGATAATGGTTACAAAGGATATAATTACAATAATGCATGTGGGATAATTCTATTTTATAACATTAGAGTTATTTTATTCCTTTAAAAGATATTTTACCAATATACCACATAAGTCATCATTACATATTCTAACACTCCCCCTTAATGATGACTGGGAGAAATAATACAAATGGAAGGAAGAATATTGTGAACATATGAAATAATATCATAACACAATATAAACTAAGGAAAGAATGATTAGTCTATCATTCTATTTACCAAGCAACATAAAGCATGAAATACAATTGGAGAAAAGAAAAAAACAAGAGAACACCGATATACATGGTTCGCCCAATATGGGCTACGTCCACAGGAAGGGTTTCATCTTCCATTATTATGCAAATAGATCTCCAATATTACATGGCATCCTCACATATGCATCACATCAAGCTCCATCACTCAATCATGTGTGTACAAATGACATACACAACATGTGATATGTGATGAACTACAATCAACACATACCTAAAAGGGACTCCTTCACCTCTCTTATATACCAAGAGGTTTGGATTATAATACATCCGATAACACATGTGGGATAAAAGAATTTCCTCCTCTTTATATAGAGAATGGTTACAAAGGATATAGTTACAATGCATGTGGGATAACTCTATGTTAAAATATTAGAGTTATTTTATGCCTTTAAAAGATATTTTACCAATATACCACATAAGTCATCATTACATATTCTAATAGAAGAGTACAACCTTGATGAAGAAGCGGTGCAATAAGATGATTCCTCCAAGATAGTCCTTGGAAGCCTTCCTGACAAAACATACCACACTAATCCTCCTTTTTATATCACCCTAGAGGTTCATAGTTTTTACTTACATAATTTCCTATATGATTCTGGTTGCAATACCCCCATTTTGACCCTTCGGATGTATTGGATTTTAATGTAAATGTCATATATATGTGATGTATGATTCCTAGCATGGAGCTCAAGGCCAAGGCCCCTCTAGTGAATTATCAACCTTGAAGGGCTAGTATTTTATGTTTTGCTATCCATGTTCTAGTAAGCCATAGGGAAATTGTAAAAATGATGTAAATAATTGTAATGCAAATAAAATACCAAGGGGATGGCTATTGATGAAACTAAATGAGGGGGGGGCTATGTGTATCGACTAGGGAGAGGTGAGGGGGTTGTGTGATTGAACCCTAGGCTTCCATATGTCACCTTGGGAACCCCCTTTGACTATCATAGCTGTCATTTAATGTTCTTGTAAGGAAGTAATTCAAAAATATGCTCATGAGGTTGATGGAGTATGGGAAGCCCTGAAAATTCGTGAGGAAGGGTATGAGCTCTGTTTTTCTTATCCCATAAGTCACTCCACCTCTAGGGAGTACTTTTTCCTCATTCCCCATTCCATGGTGTGGGGTTAAGCATCATTTTTCAGGGAGGATGCAGGATCAGCAGTGAGAGGAACTAGAAATCATGACTTGGAATGAAGCCACAATTTGTAGAGCCAAAAACGCCTAGAAATATGCGTGGGAAGTGAAATCCATTGGGGAGTCCATAGACATGAACCTTTGGGGTGATATTGAGAGGGTTGGATGCCAAAAAATATATTGGGAGACTCGGATTTGATAGCTGAAAACCCAGTTGCAGGACAGAACCTTTCGGCCGCAACCTTGAGGAAGATCCAAGAGGGGATCGTAGTGGGAGAGAGACCAGGGGGTTATACTTCATGGTAGAGCTAGTGAGGGCTCATTTAACCTTGGTTTAGAAGTCGAGACCATCCATAATTTCCCAGGTAACCACTGAGAGAAGGGGAGCCCAAGGGACTGTGTGGCAGAGAAGGGGAACTTACTTAGGCTGAGAGTGGAGGTGATGCGGGTGCCTGGACTATCTAAAGCCAATTGGATATGCATGTAGATATATGGTTGAGCTCATTGGACTAGGAAAATTCTTCCCTGTCTCCCCACTTGCTTGACAGAGCCAACTGTGTGATGGATGAACCTGAATGATCGTGCCTAAGGCTATGAGTGATCGTATTAGTTCCTCCTTAGTGGATACACAACCCCAGCTCAGGGGTGGTCTCTGAGTGATGAAAGAATACAGGATGGAAGAGACCTATGGTTGGGTTGGAATGTTGCATTCCGTAGCCAATTGCTTGGATATTTCAATGAAAAGATATGTGTTCTCTGTTATTTATATCATGTTCATTTTGTGTTCTAAATGCTTAATTTTTCATGTTAATGGGAATGAAATGATTATCTTAATTTAGTCAGCATAAACCTGTGCATAGCATGAGGAGACAACTAATTCCCTGTAGGTTGTTTCATCATTCTGCTTGGGAGAAATGTGCTGATGCATTCCCTTGTATGTGTGGACAATGTTTCATTCCACTTTGTTTAATTTATTATGAATATGCACACATGTGTTTGTATTTATATGAATCGGTTCATTGATTAATAGGGCTAATCCTTGTGAAGTCCCAGAAATCCCAGACTGTTAGTCATGGCCTTGGGGGAGAAATAGACACCCCCCCTATTGTGTCCATTTTCCCTCTGTGGGTCATATGAAGGGAGGGGCCATGACAGAGTGGATTAGAGCTATTTACAGAGTGGTAAAGAGGTATGGATGAGGCTTGGGGAAACATTTTGGTTGGATGAAGGAAAAAATTAGAGTTGTCAGGTGTGGCAGAGGATCACACTGTTGCATAGAACTCGCTGAGAGATTTCCAATGGTACCAGGTTTTCCAAAAATGGACTTTGAATGAGGAAGTTATCATCCTGAGAAGTTGACAATAACAAGGGTATGTGGCCGACTTCCGACTTTCCGAACTTGCATTGCGGATTGTGGGTTGCGGAAGTCAGAGGCGTAAATCTTCGGAGTTTCAAGCTTTGGTTCCGACTTTCTAAATCCCACAAGGTGGATTGCGGTTTGCGGAAGTAAGAGGCGTATTTCTTCGATGTTGAATATTTGGAGTTCCCACTTTTCGACTCCCACAAGGAGGATTGTAGATTGCGGAAGTCGGAGGCATATTTCTTCGACGTTGTATATTTGGTGTTCCGACTTTCTAACTCCCGCAAGGCGGATTGCGGATTGCGGAAGTCAGAGGCATATTTCTTCGACATTGTATATTTGGTGTTTCGACTTCTGATTCCCGCACTATGGATTGTGGATTGCGGAAGTCGGAGGCGTATTTATTTGACGCTGTATATTTGGTGTTTTGACTTTCGACTCCTGCACTACGGATTGTGGATTACGAAAGTCGGAGGCGTATTTCTTCGACGCTGTGTATTTGGAGTTTCAACTTCCGATTTGCGGCTTGCGGATTGTGGGATGAAGTTGTTGCAACTTTGTAAAAGTGCAGAGTTGCGGATTCTTTGAAAACAAAATTAGCAGGTTGTTTCTAAGGAGCTCCCCCATCAACTTTAAAAGGAACTGAGGGGATCAGGGATGTTACAGAGTGGTATCACAACCCAAGGTTGCAGCACTGGGGCTGCTTGGGCCAAAGTATGATTTTATAGGAAGGTAACCATAATTTGAATGAAGTGCAAGGGCATGTAATGTTCCTTGAAGGACTCCATATGGAGTTGGAATTGAACAGATCGTGGTTCTCATAAGTGCAGGAAATTCCAAGAAAGGCCAAGTTGGACTTGACCATAATTTCTGAAAGCAATGTGAACAGTAAGGCATGTGAAACTAGTGCAATGAGATCTATTGTAGTGATCAAGGAAATCTACATAGGACTGACAAGATGGTTGTAGCTGAAAATTGGAGAATAATCTCCAAAGGGCAATGTTGATAAAGAGGGAATTTTCTCACCTTAAACTATTTCTGTTTATAGTATAAGAATTTCCTGTTTGGAAAGTAGAAAGTAGGAATTTTATACATGAGTATATGTATTGAATTGTTGCTTGGTGGGAAAATCATAGCTAATGATTCCTTGTGTGCTTGCTAGAGAGGCCATGAAATTGGATCAACTATGATGTGGAAGAGGAATTCCATGCTATGATGAGGGATTGGAAAGGGAGAATTCCTTAACTCTTCTCTTGCTGATATGATTATATTTTCAATTTTTATGTATAGAAAATTTGGGATAGGAATGCTAAAAATGTAAGAGATTAGACAGATGAAGTGAATATGCACTAGTTGGCACATTAATAGATATTGCATAGTTCATCTGAAGGTGTTTGTGCATATATATGATATTGCATACTGGTAAAATAGTGAGGTTTTACATATGCAATGAGCCACTTAAGATAATTAGTGTCGTTTATAATCACTATTGGTGTTGGTATTGGTTGTAGGACCAAAGACAACATAAGCATTGCTAAAGATGTTGATGACGTTGCATGCAACCAAGAACCTTATGAAGAAAGGTTGGTGCAACAAATCTGTGATCATGAGGTTGGTGGAAGGATGGTGTAATCCTTTGCAGGAGACCAATTGATCAAGTAACACCAAAGATGCTAATGGGAGCCATGTAGGTAATGGTTTATTTATGGTTACATACAAAAAGGGGATTCGGTAAGAATCCCTTGAGCCATATTTAATAATCGTAAATTGGTATGTATGTGATGATGAATGCATTTAAGCAAACATTATTCCACCGGGTACATTGAGGTATGTGGTAGTAAGGGAAATGATCCTTATACCATATAGCTTTTTTGAATCGTAAATGCATTAATATGAAAATATATCATGCCATTTGTATGTGTTGGTTATGGGTTTAATAACCAAATAAAGGGAGGAATTATAGTCCTATTGTGGTAGTGCATGCCATATGATACATTCATGGCTAAGGCCATAATGTGGTTGCAATGACAATGCTATAGTGCTACACAAGTATCCCATGAAATCCCTATTGGTGTTAATTTGGGATGAAACCTCTTTGCCAACAACCAAGGAGTGAAAAAAATCCCAAGGTGTTGTTCGGGTAGATAATGAAGGCACCCACATAAGTTAACCAAGTGATTGGGGAGATGGTTGGGTGATGTGCTGAGGAAATAGCCATACTTTCCAAAACATCACGATGGATTGCATGACATGAAATTATGGTATTCATGAATCAATGTGAGTTTGCATTGAGTGAATTCACATTAAAAGATTATGTAATGTTTGTGAATGTGCATGCATATGTGTGGGTGCACATGTTGAGATGCATTATGTGACTGCATGGATACTCACAAAGTGTTTGGTTGATTCAAATTTTCAGATTTCAGGTAGAAATGTATTGGGTATGTCAATGTGGGTAATTCCATAATAAAAACTGGAATCTACCATGTGAAAAAGCCAAAAAAATATGTGAAGGGTCTCATGGTTGTGAAATTTAATTTATGTACAGAACATACTATGAATTTTAGGTTTGAAATTTTGCTAATAATTACTAATGTTTTTTTGGCTTCTCTAGAATTGTGTCAAGCGGATGTATTGTAGGTGTATGTTCATGTTATTATAGTGAGTGTAAAACCATAATGAAATAATTTCTACCACTTACAAGAGACAAAATATATGAGGATGGCCTCATGGTTAAATAAATCAAATTTCTGTAGGAGACAAAATTGTAAATTCATATTTGAATTTGATTATTAATGCCAGTGACTGGTTATGGAAATCAGATTTAAATTTGATTGCTAATGCTGCTGATTGTTTCGCTATTTGAGAAGTGTGCCAGGATGACACATTGCAGGAAGACCATGTGCTATGGCCTGTAGAAGCCAAAATCCGTGGGAAGGATCCCATGCTTTGGAAATGGGTTTCGGGTGAAACACCATTGTAAATTTTGATAATGTCTCATCTGAACTGCATGTTGGTAAACAATGCGGGTGAGATGGTAAAATTATGCCAATAGGGAATGTGTTGTTTATTAAACGTGAAATGGATTGGGTTAACAAACCCGAGGGGATGTTAAATTAGAGAAGGGATCCCCATTCCTCGCGAAAGTTAGATAAAATACATCTGCAAAACAGATAAATATTTTGTAACCCTTGCTGAAAATATGCATGTCTAATTAATGGAATTAATATGTAGAGCATGTTTTTATTTCAGATTGCTTGAGTTGTGATTATGGCCTACATGGATCACATCGGAGATGAGTGCACAACTCTCAGGTGATGTGTTGTGTTATGCTTGTCAATATTGACTACACCCTAAGGGAATGGACGCATTCTTGGTGTTTCAATATTAGAGAGTGAATTATTATGAAATATGTTTACAATTTTATATCATCGATACTGATGAGCTTTCCTAGCCATATTGTGTTGTCAAGTATTACACATGTAATTGGTGATGAATACTAAAGAAGCAAAATGATGAAGGGGTACAATCCTTATGTGTGTGAGTGGTTGTTCCATTTCCTAATAAATCCACTCGATGCACTGGTTGGGAATTGACATGCCTATGGCTCCGTAGTAGAGCCCTTGATTTGGAAATGGTTATGGTGTAGTTTCCTTCCATTGGCCTGTTGAACTAGATGGAAGTGCTGGCTTGGAAATGGAGAGGGAAAACCAGGTATGGGACTGGTTTGGCACCATAAATGCTTGGAAAATCTAGTCGGTGCATTGGTTGAGCATTGAATGTTGTGGAGAATCCTGCGTGATGGCCAAAAATTCGTTAAACGCTTGGTAAATCCATTTGGTGCATTGGTTGGGAATTGAATGTTGTGGAGCATCCTACGTGCTGGCCAAACATTCGGTAAATGATTGGTAAATCCAACCGATGAACTTGTTGGGAATTGAATGTTGTGGAGCAACCTGCATGCTGGCCAAACATTCATTAGTGTATCCATAGGTGATCCAAGGCTTGTAATGCAAAGAAGGCTCATGTGGAATAACGTGAAGACGTCCAATAAATAGAAGTATTTAATTATCATCTATTTCTTATTCCGAATAATGAAAACCTTCATGTAAAATTATTATAACAACCAAGTTGATACATTGTCATTTCTTTATTGAAACCCAGGTAATTGCGGGAAGCAAGAACCTTGAAGGAATCCTAAGGATGCTTTTGGACATGTGATTGTCCTAGAAATCTCAGTGTGAGTAGCAATGGAAAAGGGTGCTAGTGCACTTGTGTGGGTCCTAGCATCCAAAGGTTCTGTAGGAAAACCACGGGGAGGGGTTCCCTAGTTGAGAAGCCTTGGACAAACCTTAGACACAGAGTGTCATCGCCAAAATAAGGAAAAGGCGAGTTAAGCATTCACATTTGAAGTGAAAGAGACCAAGGAGCATGGAACCACAATTGTGGTGGGGCTTCAGATTGGAACAAGATTAAGAGGGGGAAACATACCAAAAGCTATTTGATTTGGCTGAAAATTTTCTTGAAACAATTTGCAAGACCCAAGAAAATATTGAGGAAATGCTCAAGCTACAAAAGTAACAGAATGAGATGAACCACAAGGTTTTGCCGACTCTATTTTTTTGCAAAATGAGGTAAAAAGAATTCTTAAAGCTATTAGCAGTGGAACAGATAGTGGGTCAATGAAGAGGCATTCATCTAATCATCCCATTAAGAAATGCTCAAGTATGGAAGACTCAAAGGAAATTGAGTAGGTAAAGAAAAAGAAGCCACTAAAATGTTGGAAATGTGGAGGAAATCATTGCCTCCATAACTTCCCAACAAAGGACATCAAGAAAGATAATAGCCATAATTTTTTTAGACTTGTGGATCAACTGGAACGTAAAGAAAAGGAAGGGAGTATTGTGGAGAAATGCGCACATGTGGATCTGGAAGGTCAAAGCCAATAGGAGCAGCTTGTAGAAGCCAAGGGACTTGGTCCTTAAAAACCAGAGTAAAAGATGAAATGCAGGACAAACCTGCTACTTTTTTGTGAATTTTGGACATGTCTAAACTGTGTAAGTATTCCTAAGTATTGGAACACTGAGGACAATGTTATTCGAAGGGGGAGGGATTGTAATACCCCCATTTTGACCCTTTGAATGTATTGGATTTTAATGTAAATGTCGTATAAATGTGATGTATGATTCCTAGCGTGGATCTCAAGGCCAAGGCCCCACTACTGAATGCTCAGCCTTGAAGGGATGGTATTTTATGTTGTGATATCCATGTGCTAGTAATCCATGGGGAAATTGTAAAAATGATGTAAATAATTGTAATGCAAATTAAATACCAAGGGGATGGCTATGGATGCAACTAAATGAGGGGGGCCATGTGTATCCACTAGGGAGAGGTGAGGGGGTTGTGGGATTGAACCCTAGGATTCCATATGTAACCTTGGGAACCCCCTTTGACTGTCCTAGCTATCATTTAATGCTGTTGTAAGGAAGTACTTCAGAAATATTCTCATGAGGTTGATGGAGTATGAGAAACCCTGAAAATTCGTGAGGAAGGGTATGGGCTTTGTTTTGCTTATCCCATAAGTCACTCCACCTCTATGGAGGACATTTTACTCATTCCCCATTCCATGGTTGGGGGGTAAGAATAAGTTTTCAGGGAGGACGCAGGACCAATAGTGAGAAAAATAAAAAATCACGACTTGGAATGAAGCCACGATTTGCAGAGCCAAAAAAGACCAGAAATCTTTGTGGGGAATGAAATATGTTGGGGAATCCATAGACCCGAACCTTAGGGTGATGTTAGAGGGTTGGATGCCCAAAAATCTATTGGGAGACCCGGATTTGATAGCCGAAAACCCAGTTGTGGGACAAAACCTTTTGACCACAACCTTGAGGAATATCCGAGAGAGGATTGCAGTGGAAGAGAGACTGGGGCGGGTTAGACTTCATGGTAGAGCCAGTGAAGGCTCATTTAACCTTGGTTTAGAAGTTGGGACCAGCCATACCTTCCCAGGTCACCGCTGAGGGAAGGGGCGCCCAAGGGACTGTGTAGCAAAGAAGGGGACCTTATTTAGGATGAGAGTGGAGATGATGGGGGTGCATGGACTTTATGAAGCCAATTGGATATTCTTGTAGCTCTATGGTTGAGATAATTGGCTTAGGAAACATCTTCCTTGTCTCCCCACTTGCTTAACAGAGTAAGTTGTGTGCTGGATGACCTTGAATGAATGTGACTAAGGCTGTGAGTGAGCCTATTAGTTCATCCTTAGTGGATACACAACCCTATCTCGAGGGTGGTATCTGAGTGCTGAAATAATATAGGATGAGAAGAGACCTATGGTTGGGTTGGAACATTGTAGTCCATAGCCAGTTGCTTGGAGATTTCAATGAAAATATATTTGTTCTTTGTGATTTAAACCATGTTCATTATGTGTTCTGAATGCTAGTTAATTGTTCATGTTAATTTGAATGAAATGATTATCTTAAGTTAGTCAGCATAATCCCGTGCATAGCATGAGAAGATGAATAATTCACTATAGGTTGTTTCATCATTTTTCTTGGGAGAAATGTGTTGATGCATTCCCTTATATGTGTGTGGACAATGTTTCATTCGTGATTGTGTTTAATTGAGTATGCATATGCACACCTGTGTTTGTATTTACCTGAATATGTTCATTGATGAATAGGGCTAAGTCTTGTGAAGGCCCAGAAATCCCAGACTGCTAGTTATGGCCTTGGGGGAGAAATAGACACCCCCCTGTTGTGTCCATGTTCCCTTTGTTGGTTAGATGAACGGAATGGCCATAACATAATGGATCAAAGCTCTTTACAGAGTGGTAAAGAGTTATGGATGAGGTTTGTGGAAACATTTTGGTTGGATTAAGGAAAAATTAAGAGTTCTCAGGTGTGGCATAGGATCACACCATTGCATAGAGATCTCTGAGAGCTTTCCAACGGTAGCGGGTTTTCCAAAAATGGACTTAGGATGATGAAGTTATCATCTTGAGAATTTGGGAGTAATAGGGGTATGTGGCCGACTTCCGACTTTCCAAAACTGCATTGCGGATTGCAGATTGAGGAAGTCAGAGGCGTAAATACTCGGAGTTGCACGTTGTGGTTACGAATTTATGACTCCCCTAGGAAGATTGCGGATTGCAGAAGTCAGAGGCATATTTATTCGACGTTGCATATTTGGAGTTCCAAATTTCTGAATCCCATAAGGCGGATTGCAGATTGCGGAAGTCAAAGGATTATTTCTTCGACGTTGTATATTTTGTGTTCCGACTTTCCAACTCCCACAAGGCGGATTTTGGATTGCGGAATTCAGAGGCGTATTTATTCGACGCTGTATATTTGGTGTTCCAACTTCTGATTCCCACACTGCGGATTTCCAATTGTGGAATTCAAAGGCCTATTTATTCGACGTTGGATATTTGGTGTTTTGAATTTCTACTCCCGCACTACGGATTGCGGAATTCAGAGGCATATTTGTTTGACATTGTGTATTTGGAGTTTCAACTTCCGACTTGCATCTTGCGGATTGCAGATTGCGGACTGAATTTGTTGCAGCTGTTTAAAAGTGCAATGTTGCAGATTCTTTGAAAAAAAATTAGCAGGTTGTTTCTAAGGATCTCCCCCATTGTGATGCACCTCCAACAATTAATTAACAAGAATATGCAAAATAACAGAAATGATAGAACTCAGAATCACTTTTATATTGATCACAGGCCACTTCAAGGGGGAAACCTCCTTTGAGCAAGCTCAATACAATTAACTTCACGGTGCCTTCATAGGTCTCAACACACACTTATATACTAATTCTAGGCGCCAATACTATGGGTCAAAACCATGGGCCGTTACAAACTATGGATCAACAATACTACGGGCGACTTACAAAGCATATGTGCCAACAATAATAACATAAACTATTGATCAACAAATACTACGGGACGACTTACAAAGCATATGCGTCCAACAACAACATACTAACAAAGTAAAGACATGGGTTCCTAACATCCCCTCCCCCTTAAAAAAAGCTTTGTCCTCAAAGCTTTAGATGTGGAAATTGTTGTTGAATCTGAAGAAGTGGTTCCCATTTAGCATCTTTTGGTTGCATGCCGTGCCACTGAATTAAGACCTCTGTGATAAAGCGAGAGCGAAGCTGACACGTGCGTCGATTGAGGATGGCCTCTGGCTCCAAAAGGATGGATCCTTCATTATCCAGTTCGGGTAAAACGTTTGTCCACTGATGTTGGTGCCAAGAAATTTGTTCAGACAAGAGACATGAAAGACTGTTTAAATGCGGGAAGAAGGAGGAAGTTCCAATTTATAAGCAACAGACCCAATCTTCTGAAGAATCCGATATGGCCCATAGAACTTTGGAGCGAGCTTATGACGCCCTTTGAGTTTCAAGGATGATTGTTTGTACGGATGGAGATGAAGAAAAACCATATCGCCAACTTGAAAAGTGCGCTCAGAACGGTGCTGATCAGCTTGTTGCTTCATGCAATTTCTTGCCATGTGAAGATTGTCCCGCAAAATGCAAAGAATCTGATCGCGGTTTCGAAGGACCGTGTCAACTTCCTGAACTAGTGAACTGGTGGGGGTGTATGGAAGAAGAGCTGGAGGTGCCGGACCATAGACTGCTTCATATGGGGTCATTTTAGAGGCAGTGTGGTAAGAGGTATTGTACCACCATTCAGTGAGAGAGAGCCATTTTTCCCACTGATGTTGTTGTTCCAAGGTGAAGCAATGAAGATAAGTTTCCAAGCATTTATTGACAATTTTAGTCTGACAATCTGTTTGTGGGTGATACCCTGAACTCATCTTCAGTTTGGTGCCAGTGTGGTGAAATAGTTCTGTCCAAAAATGGTTGGTGAAAGTCGCATCACGATCCGAGATAATGGAAGAAGGGATGCCATGAAGACGAAAGATCTGGTCCAGAAAAATTTGAGCGACGAACAAGGCTGTATAGGGATGGCTGAGAGCACAAAAATGACTATATTTGGAGAGGCGATCAACCACAACGAGAATCACTGTCTTCCCGCCAGATTTAGGGAGCCCTTCAATGAAATCCATAGAAATATCTGTCCAAATCCGTGTAGGTATGGGCAAGGGTTCAAGCAATCCTGGAAGGAGTGTTGTTTCACCCTTATTGCGCTGGAAGATATCACATTCGGCCACCATCTGTTGAATTGTCCTTTTCATGCCCTGCCAAAAGAAGTTACGTCGTGCTCATTCATATGTTTTGAGGAACCCAGAGTGCCCTGCCGATGGAGAAGCATGGAGTTCATAGAAGACATCTTGTTGAAGATTTGTGCTCTAGGGAAGCACCAGACGACCCTTATATCATAGATAAGCACCATCCCAAGAGTAATTTGGTACAACAGAAGGGTTGTTGGTCAAGCATTGGATGATTTGAGATAAGGAGGAGTCATTGACATAACCCTGTTGAACAGAATGCAACCAATTTGGAACATGCATAGAAATAGCTGAAAGAGAACCTTGGGCCTCAAATGTGCGAGAAAGAGCATCTGCCACATAATTGTCTTTACCCTTCTTGTAAGTGATCTCATAGTCATAACCCATGAGTTTGCTAACCCATTTCTGTTGTGTCGGGGAGGAGACACACTAGTCCAAGAAATATTTCAGACTCTGGTGATCAGTCTTGATGCAGAAATGATTCCCTAATAGGTATGGGTGCCACTTCTGTACTGCATGAAAAATAGCCATCATTTCCTTCTCATAGGTAGAGGCAGCTAGATTCTTACCTGAAAGGGCTTTGCCGGTGAACGCAATGGGGTGTTCATCTTGAAGGATAACAACACCAAGTCCATTGCCGCAAGCATCACTCTCAATAGTGAAGGGCTTGGAAAAATCGGGCATAGCTAGCACAGGTGTAGTACACATAGCTTGTTTTAGTTTGTCAAATGCACACTGAGCAGTCGGTGTCCATGTGAAGGCATCATTTTTCAATAGAGCAGTTAATGGAGCTGCAATCTTCCCATAATCCTTGACAAACTTGCGGTAGTAGCAAGTCAACCCCAAAAAAACATGAAGGCTCTTGAGTGTCTGAGGATGCGGCCAATTGTTCATGGCATCGATTTTGGAAGGATCCACGCGAACCCCTTGTGCTGAGATAATGTGCCCGAGATACTCAACTTCCTTCTATCCAAAAACAAATTTAGACTGCTTGGCATGGAGATGATGGTCAGAGAAAAGTTGCATGACAAGATCCAAATGTTGGAGATGTTCATCCCATGTTTTACTGTAGATGAGGATATCATCAAAGAATACCAGAATGAATTTCCGCAAGTAGGGTCGAAACATTTTATTCATTAAAGCCTGGAATGTGGAAGGAGCATTAGTGAGGCCAAAGGGTATGACCAAAAACTCATAATGGCCATCATGTGTGCGGAAATTTGTTTTAGGGATATCATCCTCATGAACCCGAATTTGATGATACCCAGAACGAAGATCCAACTTGGAGCAAAAGTGAGCCCCATGAAGCTCATCAAGAAGCTCATCAACAACAGGAATTGGAAACTTATCCTTGATGGTGAGGTGATTAAGTGCTAGGAAGTCAATGCAGAGGTGCCATGACCCATCTTTTTTGCGGACAAGAATAACTGGAGAAGAAAAGGAACTAGTGCTTGGGCGAATAATACCTTGCTTCAATAAGTCCCGAACGAGCATTTCAATCTCCGTTTTTTGGTGAAATGGGTAGCGATAGGGTTTGATGTTGGGAGGAACGCTGCCAGGAAGGAGATGAATACGATGGTCTTCTGGCCTAGAAGGTGGCAATCCCACTAGTTCAGCAAAGACACCTGTATATCGATCCAGAATTGGTTGTAGATCCAAAGGAGTAGTGGAGACCGCTGATGGTTGCATCTGGATGGAATGGATCTGAGCGATGACACCATGTGAATTCTTCTTTAGGATTTTTTCCATGCGATGTGAACTGATGATGCTGAGAGAACCTGGTTGTAATCCTGTCAATGTGTGTTTGTGTCAATTGAGGGAAAACTGCATCCAAAGTTCAGCAAAATCTCATAAGATAGGGCGAAGTGTGCGTAGCCATTGAGCGCCCAAAACCACATCACATCCGCCTAAGGGAAAGACAAACATGTCAGAGCGCAAGGTATAATCTCCCATAGAGATACGCACATTTCGACACTTCCCTCTGCAAGGTAAGGTTCCCCCATTGGCAATCATGACTTCAAAGTTGGAGCAAGGATGGATAAAACAATCAGCTTGTTTGGCGATCCGAGGGTCAATGAAATTTTGAGTGCTACCAGAATCAATGAGTATTGTAAGAGGAAGCTTCTTGAAGTAACCCCTGACCCGCATTGTTTGGGGGGTGGTGATTCCAGATAAAGCATGGAGAGATATCTCTGGCTGGTCATCCTGAGACGGAGGGTCAATAGGCGGTTCCTGAATGTCGACCGGAGCATCCAGTGTTTCTGGATCTTCGTCACCAATTTCAGAGGCAGGCGGAGACTCCACATCCAAGAGATAGAGATTTTGCTGAACACATCTATGTCCCCGAGTGAATTTCTCATCACAATTATAGCAAAACCCCTTTTCTCTGCGTGCTTGCATCTCTATTTCAGACAAACGCTTGATAGGAGTCGGTCGAGGAGCCTGCGGTATAGGTGGTCGCTGAGAACCCATATTTCGGAAGGGAAGAAAAGTGGGCTTGGAGCGTTGTTGGGCTGCAATCTTGTCTTTTGCCAACTTAGCCAACCCTAGTGCTTCCATCATTGTGTTGGGACAGAACATTTTGACCTCAGAGCAGATGGCATCCTTTAGACCACTGATAAAACAACTCCGGTAAAAGTCATCAGGCAATCCTTCGGTGTGGTTGGCTAGATTCTCAAATTCAGTTTGATACTCTCTCACTGTGCCAGTTTGGCGAAGTTTAGTGAGGGATTCTGTGAAGTCATCAAAAGCACTAGGACCAAATCGTTGCAAAAGGAGCTGGCAAAATTCTGGCCATTTGGGCTTTGGATGAGCCTTGATGTACCAACGGTACCATTGAAGAGATTCCTGTTCCAAATGAAAGGATGCCAACGAAACTTTGTTGAAATCAAAAGTATTATGTAGACTGAAATACTGTTCTGCACGATAGATCCATCCAGTTGGATCGGTACCATTGAAGTGAGGAAAATCAAGCTTCGGACCACGGAAATTGCTGGAAGAAGAGAACCCATTGTCTACTAAAGACTCGAACTGCCGTTTGTTGTTCATAGCTGAATGTTCAAGATGGAGACCGAGAAAATTTTCATCTAGATCCTGGAGTTTGGATTGGATGGCTGCAAGTGAGTCCTCCATGGTTTTTGCTCCTGCACGGGTGACAACCATAACCAGTTTTTTATTTTTATTTTTTATTTTTATTTTTATTTTTTTTATTTTTTTCGGACTAGGATCTGGAACAGCACCAAATGGATTGAAAATGGCTGAATCTGGAACGGCTTGCAAAATGTATCTGAAACGACGCAGCAGTGATCGACAATAGTTCAGCTAAAAGTAGATATGGACCCCAGTTATGTACGACTTCCTAACAGTTCAGGGGTTTCACTCGGCCACCAATGTTGTCTGACGGCTTGCGTATTGGGGCAGTACCCCTCACTCCATGGCTCAGGTAAAACTGATAACTGCTTTGCCACAAACGACATCTCTTGGTTTACCTCACGGGTGGGAACTAGTCAATCAGGTAGGGGTCGTTTCCCTTTTCGCTGGCCGGTCCTCTCAATGGGCCAGCTACTTCGGGGTTCCTGTGGTACTCCTCACAATGCGTTTTAGGGCTTATGCCCAAGTAATTCCCACAGTTAAGCGGATAGGGATTATTCCCAAATCCTAACCTGTAACAGATGCGAAAAAAAATTTGGCAGAAATTTCACCCAGCGAGCCCAAGAAAGTGCTCTGATACCAGATGTGATGCACCTCCAACAATTAATTAACAAGAATATGCGAAATAGCAGAAATGATAGAACTCAGAATCACTTTTATATTGATCACAGGCCACTTCAAGGGGGCAACCTCCTTTGAGCAAGCTCAATACAATTAACTTCACGGTGCCTTCATAGGTCTCAACACACACTTATATACTAATTCTAGGCGCCAATACTATGGGTCAAAACCATGGGCCGTTACAAACTATGGATCAACAATACTATGGGCGACTTACAAAGCATATGCGCCAACAATAATAACATAAACTATTGATCAACAAATACTACGGGGTGACTTACAAAGCATATGCGTCCAACAACAACATACTAAAAAAGTAAAGACATGGGTTCCTAACACCCATCACCTCTAAAGGGAACCAAAGGGATCGGGGACATTACATTGGCACTTCTTATTCCTCAATGCCTTTCACAGTCATGGAAAATCTTGGCCTGGATATTACAATACCTTATAAAGACCTGTTTTCGTTTGATTAAAAAAGGGTCCAATGCACCGGGATGATTACATACCTTGTGGTGGGAATGTTAAAGGTTCCTAAAAAAATTGTCATGATGGATGTAGTCATAACATACATCCCTCCCTCCTATGATATGCTTCTATCCAAGAATTGGGGAAATTCTATAGGAGGAAACATTTAGTTCGACTTATCTTATGTTATGATACCTATAATTGGGGGGGATACTGTAATACCTCGGTTGTCAAGTCCCAGACATATGTTATTATTTTGTTTATTATTGGGAACTTGGTGCCAGGACTATGGAATTTGGACACTATTACTATTATTATCATTGTTTAATAAAATAACTAGCTTCAATATGGACAACTAACAAGAATGGGGGACCATGGATTTCACTTGTGAGGGGGTTGCAGACTAGGAGTTGTTGCTCTCCCTAATATTTCTCATTGAACACTATTTTTGGTTATTTTGGTTTATGGAGGTACTCTTACACATTCTTGGATGTTTGGTGGGACCCTCTTGACTAGTGTGCCTTCCTTGACCTTCATTTGGCGTCTGTTGTAACTTCTGATGTGCTAGTTCTCCCTCACTGGTTATTTTTAACCAACACTCTTTGAAGTGTAACTCCTAACTTTTGATGCACCCTTTTGCTATTCTGAGAACAGAATCTCATGAATGAGTAACTCCTATACCAATTCAATTCGGCCTAGAACATTTGGAGTTACCTCTCTTGGAATTCAAATCACTCACCTGGGGATTCGAATGGCTATTTGTGCATTGGAATGAACTTCCTCTCATTCTCTTATCTGGTTTTTCTCTTGAGCTCTATAATGTAGTGGAATTATCTCTTATTTTGGGAATACATTATCTCGAGTAGGAGATGCATTGCATTGCAGAAGATTGAAGTCCTTGTAATGAGGTTTGAATACCCCGTAATGTAGATTGAATATTGACCCTCGAGAACACAACATGAGTCCTTATCCCATTACTTGTCCCTGTCTGCATCTATGCACGTGAATCTTGATGGTGGATGGTGATGTCCTAAGGGAATTGTGTAGTGAAGGGAATCCCATTGCACCAGGTAGTGTAGATGGAAGGGAAATTTTAGATGAAGAAAGGTGTAGTTGTGGTTTCTGACAGTGTGGAAAGGGAAAAACCATATGTTCTGGTTCACCTATTTATGATCATTTTTGTATTTTGAAACCTATTCCATTGCATCCAGAGAGACATTTACATTAAGGAGCACTTTTTGTTTCATTAAAAAATATTTCTATGGTACTGCTCCCAGTGTTGAGATGAGCGCACCATGCCTGTTGGTTTGAGAGTACCTCTCCTGTGGATCCATGGTCTCATCTTGGTGATGAATGTCATGTTTAAATATGCATGAGCATGGCATGTCTATGTTAAGGCGGAACATTGTCATGTTGAAGCAGGTTTCCCATGATTGAGATGAGTATTTAATTATATGATTGTTTACTACTTTTTCAAAATTATACGTTCTTATAGATCTGATTTTCTTATTAGTTGTATGGCAGTAGGTGAAAGTCATGAGATATGATTTTATATGGCCGTAGATGACATATTTAATATATGAATTGGTTTATGTTGATATGGATATGGTTGTTAGTTAGTTATGAGTATTTCATTATGTGTTTATTTACTATATTTCTAATATATGTGTGTTCTCTTGGACCCGGTTTGCTTATGGTTTCTATGGATGTAGGTGTCAACCATGAGATCTGATGTTATTATAATTTATATGGATGTAGATGGAAGCCCTCATATTTGGTTATCCTTATGTAAATATTGATGTAGGTGGCTTTTAGTATATCTGGTTTCTAACACTGTTAATATGGTTGATTGTGGTAGCATGTAGATCTTTTTAATTATATTGTTTAAGATAACTTGCAAATACGATTTTGTTAATGGTTATATGGTTGTAGTAGATCTGATTATTTGGTGTTTGATGGTTGTAGTAGATCTCATTATTTGATGTTTGATGACATGTTAATATCTTTCTTAGATCCATTTACATTCATGCTTTCATTTACCTTGCATAGCATGTGGATATGGGAAATGATATGCATCGCAATTTGCATTATCTTGCAAAATGATGATTGTTTTATTTAATTGGCTTATTGGAATGATGGCCTAGCCTTAGATAATATTAATCCATTGTGCATTTATCTTGATTATTCCTTTCCTTGGGTTTCCTCGTCCTTGGCCTTGTTTTTGAGGTCGGGGACATCACATAGTGGTATCAGAGCACAGGTTTCAACTCTGCGGATGTTGGGCCTTCTATCATTTTATAACTCTATTTTTGGAATGTGTTGTGAAAGAAGTTTGAACTCCTTTATAAAATGGAAGAGTTGGTTTTATGTATTATATTTGAAATGGAAGAGTTTTATTGTGCAAACAGTATTTGACAATGAACACATTGTAGTCTCCAGTTATGCCAGTTGATGAATGAACATGTAGTGTGACTATTGAAAAAAAAAAATTTGAACCCCTAATCTAACTAATGGAGACTAACAGTCGTACATATGGCTCAAAATTTCCACGAAATATTGCCACGAATGAGTTAAAATCAAAACTTTTGTGGATAAACAGATAAAAAATTTGAAAAAAAATGTTCCGGCCCTCGATAATTGTCGCTCTAGTGACGAAAGTAACATTTCGTCGCTATAGAGACGAATATTCATTGCTATAGCGACATACATGAGTTTGTTGCTATAGCGACGATAAAATTTACACGTGCAACATCAATGGTTATCACATTAATGGTCACTGAATTTTTGTTATTTTTGAAATTTGATCGTTGTGTGTTTTCGTTGGAACTGCGACGTCATTGATCTATAAATACATGTTCGTAAGACATATTTCCATAAATTATTTTCTATAGTTGCAACAATTTTTCTGTTGATTGTTCATTCTGTGATTTCAAGAGTCCGGTACTGGTTTGACACATCGAATTTTTGATATCCTTCATTTTCCAGGTTAGTTGGACTGCAATGCACTAGTCGGTTTTGTGTTTGCGCCCTTTGTGTTCCAACTAGGGCTTCAATGCAATGGAGCAAATGTTTATATGGTTTGGGATTTTTGTGTTAAAATGTAATTTTTTAAATTGTCATTTGTGTTAAAATGTAATTTTTAAAATTTTTGTTTATGTTAAAATGTAATTTTTTAAATGGTATTTTGTGTTAAAATGTTTTTTTTTGCTCCTTCTATGTTTTTTATTGGTATCCTTTGGTTCTATCTATGTGAATGAAAAATAATATCAAGGATATCTCCAAGCTATATAGATATAAAAGTAGCTATTATAAGTAAATTAGGGATTAAGCCTCTTTTGGATTCATAAATTGTTATGACTTCAAGAAAATCCTAGAATATACCTCTTCCCATTTTAAAAGTATTTACATTGACCTTGGGACTACAAATTTGAATGTTTCCTATGCCCTACTTTAGAACATTGTATAAAAATTACAATTGTTGATAAGTCACATAGATAACAAATCACAAAAAATATAGCTCCCTTAATCCATGGAATTAATATCATTTCTAATGTTAGTACTGAAATTGGAATGTTCTGATGCATAACTTATGTATCGATCACATTTTATTTTCCATCCATTTCCTACAATCGCTTAACAATTTATCTAGTCTAGTGTATAACTAGCAACAACTCACACATCAACCTAGCAACTTGGAACAAGATGTTAGTGATGGTGATGCTAATGACATCGATGTGGATGGCAGTCATCATCATCACCGTGATAATCATTGTAATCATTATCATCATCATCATCATCATCAAGAACATCATAATCATCATAAGCCTCATCATCATTGTCAGTAATCATCATCATCATAAAAAAAAATACTATCATCATCAGTGACGACGACGATGATGATGATGATGATGATGACGATGACGATGATGATGTTGATAATTAAATCATCGTCATTGTAATCAATACAACCATAATCGTAGATTTCAACACTATCTAATTAGAGTTAACTAGCCCCCTCATAGATAACCAATGAGACCAAAAAGGTGTATCCTTTCAAACTTTGTTAGTCACTTCTACTAAAGTCAAAGTTTCTAAAAATAATTTACATAGTATATGGAATCCTTGGGAGGCCATTAATCTGTTCTATCCTAGAGAGATATCTCTCCATTTGAATGGGATTCTCCTTCACTAATGTGTTTCCCATCCAATTCCGTTGTAAATGGAATCATCACTATACCATGAATACATCAAATTGTTATGCACTTAAAAATTGTAACACCTTTCGAGGATGACAAAAAATAAAAAAATAATTTATGTCTACTTGGGTGGGTCTACATCTATATTCATATTCCCATGTGTCAATATCATTACAATGTGTTGAAACCTTTTAATCTCTAGTATAATGAATATGAACAATATTACCGACCCCTCAATTTATTCTACATTAGATCCATTGGCACCATAATGTAGACCTTATTGCAATTAATAATTATAAACCAATGTAGGGAACCAATGAACAACTCAATATCTTATGGGTATTACCAGTTGGAAAAATGATGTAACAAATCCTTTCACAAATACACTTACAACCCAACATACCAACCCGCTTGGACATTTAGATAGCAATTCATTACTTTATAAGGAAACCCCATATCTATTAACATACCAACACATGAATTGAAATAATATGTAAGCTCCTAATTTGTAACATCATTAACACAATTACTTAGCCCCTTTTTTAAGGCAATATCTAAATTCATGTTATGTAGAATCAATAACCATTACCCACCATACGTTAATTCTTATTGGAACAAAATGTAGTAATCCAAGGGAATTACTTAGGTAATCCTCTACACATGCAAACCCCAACTACCCATTTTAATATACACCTTATACATCAATAACAAGATGAGGTACAATGTTATCAAGAACGGACAAAATACTCAACCTAGATTTACCTTCACAAAATACACAACCTATGTATGGGTTTCCCCATGTTAAAATTTTACTACTCAAATCTAATCAAAGAAATATCCTTGACTTACTAAACTTATAAAATTTTGGAATGGATTCTTCCACTAAGATTCATTTGTATCCCCATCAAAGAAACATGACTTTGTTACCCATATTAGTAATTTATTCACTCAATGTGTTCCAATACCAAACCAATCAATCATCACCTTCTATTAGATTTATTTATTTAATTTTTTATATTCACTATTAATGTTTTCCATTGACTAGCCTCCCCCCTCCACAAATCTCAAACCCCTTGATTTTTTCCATCCATGTTTTCATAATATACATCTACCTAAAAATATAAAATTTATATGATATATAATTCCCTATTCGCTTATATGACGAATAATTACCTATTAGCCCCATCCAACATATCTTGTGGCGTTAGTTTTTTGAATCATAGTTGTATATGTGGTTTTTGGTTTCCTTACTTACACAAATCTAAGGTTATAAACACCCCACAAGGAACTCGTTGTCCCCAGGAGCAAAATTTAAAGTGAGTCAACTATTCATTTTCTCCTCAATACTAATGCTTATATAGATTTGTCACTTAGAATTTGATAGATACATGATCTATTTTTAAAGACCATATATATGGAGGGATATTTACTAATTAAACTTTTCACTTTCCATGTCACGTCCTTTAATTTTCCGTGTCCTTTAGTATATATATAATCTATTCAATTTACTTATATATTGATTGAGTTTTTTTTCTTTCTTATAGGCAATTAGAATTTCAAATAATTATACTTGGGAAGAAAATAATAAGAGGTATGCTGAGTTTAAGGAAGCATTGGAGACGAAGGGTGATGGAAACTGTTATTTCCCTTGCAATGATTGCAGAGGTTTGCGAACGAGAAGAATTTTAAGAACAACAACTCAAAAACATTATAAGGAGAAGGGGCATGCTGAAGGGGGGTATGAATATCATCCCTTGGTAACATGTTATTCATTACATAATGTACTTCTTGTAATAGTACTAATCATGTATTCACAAAATGTTTTATCATTTTAAATATATGTGTTGTATATTATACACTAATGTTATTACATTGTTTGTAAATATAAATACAATGTCCCCTAAATGTCGACCACTAGAGAGCTATTTTCCACATAATAGTAGACATACTACTTTACAAGGTGAGGAACATGGAGATAAACATATTGAAGATCAAGTTATTAATGATCCTATGGATGAAGATGACGTTATTGATACAATTGGAGAAGATGAGATAAATAGATTGCTCCAAGACACATTTGCTCCATTGGATGAGGACAACCTCCATGATATTCATGATGTTCCTCTACTTGAGAAGTCCCAAGAACCTCTTTATGAAGGCTCAAAAACCAATATTCTATCTGCTATATTGTTGTTGGTGAAATTGAATGTTTTGAATGGTTTATCAAACACTTGTTTCACACAGCTCCTAAGGTATTTAAAGTTGAATATTTTCCTCTATTTTTAGTGTTAATTAATTCGTAAATTAGGGATATGAAATATTTATGACGTATATTGTTTAGATTTCATTTTTTTTTGTCAATGTTGCAGATTGTTGGGTGAATTTCTATTACCACCATCAAATAATTTACCACGCACATGTCGAGAGGTATTCTTGATTATGAAAGAAATTGGAATGGAGCCTATCAAGCTATTGATGCATGTCCTAATGATCATATTATATATTATGGTCAGTATGCATCAGAAAACAAATTCCCACAATGTGAAATTAGTAGATATCGAATTGATCAAGTAACAAAAAAGGTGCATCACAAAGTTCTTTGTTATATTCCCATAATTGCACGTTTCCAACGACTATTCAGGTGCCAAATTATAGCACCATTTGTGGATTACCATGCAAAGAAAAAAAGTGAATATGGTGTTATTTGAATTCTTGTAGATGGTTCTCGATTGAAGAACATCGAAGAAAAATGACCAATTTTTAAAGATGAACCTTGCAATGTTAGACTTTCATTGGCAGCTGATGGCTTCAATCCATTTGGTGAGATTCGTTCTACTTACTCAGTGTGGCTTGTTTTCTTCATAAACAATAACCTTCATCCTTGGATGATGATAAAGAGAGAGCACACAATGTTGGCAATGATTATTCAAAGTATGTTTTTGAAAGTAATTATATTATTTCATAAATTTATTTGTTTAATTACTGCATGAGAACACCTTTTAAATATTGGGACACATAACTATATAGCAATATTGTATGTTAAATGATCAATTAGGCAAGTACCAAGTTAAATATATCAATGTATATATAGCCTCTTATCAATGAGCTATTGGAGTTATGGGATAGAATCACTATGTATGACATCTCCAAACCAATAGTGTAGAAACAATTTCAGTTCCATGGATACTTGCATGGACAATTCATGATGCTCCCGGGTTAACACATTTTTGTGGTATGCAAATTTCTATTGCATGTCGTTAAAATTATATGTTTTTAAGGTAAATAAGATTCATTTTTTTTAAATTAATAATATTTTGATTATAAACAATAATACATATATCTTGCAAGTCTTCAGAAAAAGGGTAAATTTGCATGCCCAGTATGTGGTCCTAGGATAAAATCTAGTCGTTCAAGAAGTTTAGCAAAGGAGGTGTTTGATGAGTACAAGCACTTCCTCCCTAAGAACCATAGGTACCGAACTACCAAGAAAACAAAGTTCAATGGTAAAGAAGAGAATGGAAATAAACCACGAAGAATGACACCTCACCTATGGAAGTTGGAATATAATAGAAATTGTCGAGGTATGCAAATTGTATATGTAGCATATATAAACACGTAATATTATGAATTTTATATTTTTACTGAGTTTTCTCTACCATGGGTGTCATGAATTATTCTTAATGTGTTTTCTTTTATGTTTAATGAATTTATTTAAGGCATGAATGGGATTCCACGAGGAATCAAGAGTTATCCCATACAATTCAGTAGGTTTCCTTACTACGAGTACCTACAAATAGCTCATTTGTTCGATACAATGCATATCAGGAAGAATATAACAGAAATGATATGGCAGATATTAGATGGAAGGTCTGACAAAGATAATATTGGAAAAATTTGTAATGACATTGCAGAAGCCAATCACGCATTACAAAGTGTAATTATTTCCAATGTCGGAGATGGGGACCGAAAGATTAGTCTTCCATGGTTATTGACAGAGAAAAAAAGCAATGCTATAAAAGAGGTCATTCAGAAAATAAGGTTTCCGACAGGGTTTTTGTTGAACATACAAAATATATTAACGAAAAAAGTGATTTTGGCGGTGTTAAAACTCATGACTGGAAAACATTCATTAAGGTAATTATTTACGTATATAATTTCCATTTAGTACATCTTTTTAGTAATTGTTCTCTCCTATTTGGAAACATTAAATAATGATTTTATTTTTGCTACAGTATGTTCTACCTCTATCTCTCCCAGATAGCTTTGACGACAACATAAAACAAGTTATATATGATCTTGGTAAATACATGAGGTAAGTAACAATTTATGACATAGTATGTTTGTTCTCTTTGTTTCATATCTTATTGACATATTGTGTTTTACAACTTGGAACTTTATTATATATGCCTCAATCTTGTTGATCAATGTTAAACAAATCCATAAAGAATATATTAGGTATTGGAAGATAGAAATTCCTCGTCTAATGTGTGAAATGCAAAATTATTTACCTCCAACATTTTTCAATGCACAAGAACACTATCTCATACACCAAGTTGAGGAGATTGAATTGTGTGGACCTGTAAAATCAAGGTCAATGTGGATGGTGGAAAGGAATTTGATGTCAATGAAGGATTTTGTTAGAAAAAGAGAACGTCCTGAGGGTTCTATGGTGTAGGGATATATGGTATATGAATCCATGGTGTACATTAGTTAGTATCTTCCAAATTTAGCAAAAAATATCAATCTGCCTCGCATTTGGCATGTAAACTCCATCTACAAATTTGAAGGGGAGGTTGTATTGGGGAAATGTAGAACGAGGAAAGTGAATGGCAATTGAATGGTGTAGATTTAATTTATTATGCAATTAATTTTTCAATTTCACACACACACACACACACACATATATATAATACTCATGTAATTTTTATCATTATCAGTATTTTAAAGTAAACTTAATTGCCTTTAATGATAGCTAATTTACAATTCTTAATTGTTATTTTTTCATATAGTTGGTCGCGTGTGGGATGCACTACATTTATACATTGAAAACAATCTCAATTGGATGGAGGAATGGATAGAACGATGTACATAATTCTATGGTACCTTATCATGGGAAGGGGTTAGTAAAATGATTAAAACAATGCATTGTTATCGAGAAGAATATCCCTGTGAAATTACACAAAGGGAAATTGATTTAGCATGTGGTTTAAAAGATAAAAAGGAAAGTATATTTACTCTGCTCATTTGTTTCATTGTTTCCCATTGTATAAATGTATTTCTTTCGTTTATTTCTTCTTATATATTTATTTATTGAGTCGGGCATGATGTGGTTGATACAACACAAGACAGTGTGGTGCAATGGTCATAAATTTTGCATCAAAAAGTTGGATGACAAGAATAAAACATTCAATTATGGGATAACTGCAGTTTTTCATGTCACTAATGTTTCCTCTAGAAGTGACAAGCATATAGAAGTATCTGCAAATAGGTACTATGGTTATTTGGAAGATATATTTGAGTGAGTTTAATTCCTTTAAAATAGTTTTGTTTGAGTTCAAATGGTACAGGATACGAATGGATGAATGTGATCCTGAAAGAACTATTATTGAGCATGCCAATGTATTTACCATGATTAACACAAGGGAACTTGAACCGGGTACATATCCTTACGTTCTTCCAAGTCAATGTGAGAAGGTATTTTACTCATAGGTTCCAGGTAAAGTAGGTTGGAAGATATATTTGAGTGAGTTTAATTCCTTTAAAATATTTTTGTTTGAGTTCAAATGGTACAGGATATGAATGGATGAATGTGATCCTGAAAGAACTATTATTGAGCATGCCAATGGATTTACCATGATTAACACAAGGGCACTTGAACCGGGTACATAGCCTTACATTCTTCCAAGTCAATGTGAGAAGGTATTTTACTCATAGGTTCCAGGTAAAGTAGGTTGGTCATACATTGTTAGATATGATCCAAGAGGAATACCGTTCAAGTATAATGCAGAGGAAGAAGACAACGTTGAAGAAGAAGGTGATGTAGATCAGGAGCAGTTGGCCGCCGAGGTAGATGTGTCAGATGAAGAATCCAATCAAAACTTTGATCAATAAAATGATGTAGCAGACAATGATGTAGTTAGTGATGATATTGATGATGAATATATAACCAAAAATGATGTTTATCTGAGCAATCCTTTCAACGATAGTGATTCTGAACCAGACAATGATACATATGTTGAGTCAGATGAAGAATAATATCAATGAAATTATAGCAATGTTGGAATCTAGGAGGTATGTGAGTATATATTTTTGCATAATGTATTATGTTTAAATTATTTAGTTTTGTCATTTTTTATTTAGTATGTTACATCATCATAATGATCATCATCATCCTTAGCCTTCTCATCATCATCATAATCATCATCGCCATTTTTTTATGCCATCATCATCATCATCATCGTCGTCGTCGTCGTCGTTGTCGTTGTCGTATTCATCATCATTGTTGTCATCGTCATCACCATAATCATCCTCCTCCTCCTCCTCCTCCTCCCCCTCCTCCTCATAATCCTCATCCTCATCATCCTCATCCTAATCATTATCCTCATCCTAATCATCATCCTCATCCTCATCCTCATCCTCATCATCCTCATCATTGTCATCATTGTCTTCATTGTCATCTTCATCCTCCTCCTCCTCCTCATCATCATCCTCATCATCTTCACCATCATCTTCACCATCATCGCTGTCCTCGTCATCACCATCATCCTCATCCTCATCCTCATCATATTCATCCTCCTCCTCCTCCTCCTCCTCCTCCTCATCATCTTCATCATCATCGTCTTCATCCTCATCCTCATCCTAATCATTCCCATAATCATCATTGTCGTCGTTATCACCATCATCATAATCATTATCATCCTCCTCCTCCTCCTCATCATCATTGCTGGGTGCCAAAATATACCCTTTTTGTCCATATCCATCAATACCTTTTTCCCCTGTTTTCCCGTATTTTTCTACAACTCAGGAATATATCTTCCCAAGCCAAGCATGGATTTTAATAATGTTAAATTTTGAGCATTAATTCACAATACTCTTGGATATTTACTAAGAGAATAACATATACAGTATATCAATGCATAACAATCACAATAAGCAAGACAAACATCACAAGAATCAAAAGCATGAGAGACAAGAGACACAGAGTTTCCATGGGGAAAACCCTAAGGTGAAAAACCCCACAACTTCCCCAGATATAGAGAGAGAAATGGATCAACCAAAGTATAACCAAAATACACTTGAGATAGTCTCTTAGAGCAGATGATCCTCCTCCTCACTAGTGTGCCACTTTTTGAGTGAGAGAAGTGTCACTTTTCGAATGATCCAAATAGAGATCTCCCGATCTCTGTTTATACTTAACCTGTTTTCCCAATTACACTATGGGGTCGACTTGTCTATCTAGATACATCCACAATATAATATACATTTCAGGGCTGACCCCACACATGGTGGTCTAATAACCCATCGGCAAGTACACACACTTGCGATACTTGTCAATCCACATGACGACACTTCCTTATAGAGGAATAACACATCTCTAATAAGGGTACAATAAATATATATGAAATACATGGATGAAATACATTCTGAAGTTACATATACATCAACACTCCCTCTTAACTAGGAAGGTATTTCTTGACACAGATCTGCTAGACAAGTCTTCTTCTCGGGATCATCGTCATCGATGCATCGTCATCATCATCATCGCTACTGCTACTATCTCAACCAATCTCTGACTCTAATCGTCATAGGAAGTTCTACAGAGCCAGTCCTTTTTCATACTGGATGTAGGCCCACCACCTGCAGGTCTTCGTCATCACTGACCATACTGTGGAATCCTCAGGACTTATTACGTGCGTCACAAAACCTCGAAAGAGAATCCCAAGCTGTTACGAGCACACGACTCTACCTATAGGATCTCCCAGGGCCATATTATATGTGACCTCACCACAAAACCTCGCAAGAGAATCCCAGGCTGTTACGAGCACACAACTCTACCTATAGGATCTCCCATGGACAGATTATATGTGGTCACCACAAAACCTCGCAAGAGCATCCCAGGCTGTTACGAGCACACAGCTCTACCTATAGGATCTCCCAGGGATAGATTATATGTGGTCATGGAAAAACCTCGCAAGGGCATCCCAGGACTTATTACGGGCACACATCCCAACCTATCGGATCTCCCAGGGACATATTATATGCCATAGGACAAAACCTCGAAAGAGCATCTGCCAGATATCCTAGGGCCAGATTATATGCCATAGGCAAAACCATGAAAGACTATCTGCATATCTCCCAGGGAAAAATTATATGTCCTCCTAGAGCAAAACCTTGAAATAGCATTTGCCAGATATCCCAGGGACAAATTATATGCCATAGGAAAAACCTCAAAAGACTATTTGTAAATCTTCCAGGGCCAAATTATATGCTCATCTGCACAACCTAATCCACGGCCATAGAGTATCAACCTGATACTCACCATACATCATCCTGATGTACACATGATCATCCTGATCATCATCACTGCAACATCCTGCTGGATGTCATCTGGAGCAACATCATGAAGCTCGTCATCCATGATCATCCTAATCATACAATGCATCTACCTGATGCATACCAAGTATCTACCTGATACATATCATCATACATGATCCACCTGATCATACAATGTATCCACCTGATAGAAATACAAATACATGATACATATCACCATACATGATCCACCTGATCATACAATGTACCCAGCTAATACATATACAGATACATGGTCCAAGCATCCAACATGATGCATATACAAAATACATACAAATGATCCTACTGATCATATCCAACATCCAACATGATGCGTACATACATATAAATGATCCAACTGATCATATCCTGCATCCAACATGATGCGTACATACATATACATATAAATGATCCAACTGATCATATCCAACATCCAACATGATGCGTACATATATATACATATAAATGATCCAACTGATCATATCTAGCATCCAACATGATGCGTACATACATATAAATGATCCAACTGATCATACAAAGTACAAACCAGAACATCATCCTGATGCTCATCATCCAACGCTTACATCCATAGCCATGTGAAGGATCCTCCTTCCAACATGCTTGGAATGGCTTCAGCAAATGTGTCCATCACTTCTTCCTCGAAGTGTCATCAATCTGAAGAACGCCAAGCCTCTCCCTAAAGTACTCGAACTTCACCCTGGCTAGTGGCTTCGTAAGCACATCTGCAATCTACTCATCCGTCACAACGTACAGGAGCTTCATAGCTCCTCTTTGCGCCATATCCCTGATATAGTAATATTTGATCTCTATGTGTTTCGACCTATCATGAAAAACGGGGTTCTTGGACAGCTTCACACAACTTTGGTTATCACAGAAGATACCAATAACATCCAATGGAAGATTAAATAACTCATACAATAGCTTTTGTAGCCATACTGCCTCACAACTAGCTGAACATGTTGCAACATACTCTGTCTCAGTTGTACTCAGTGCTACGCAGGACTGCTTCTTGCTAAACCAAGAGATCACACCTGATCCCATACTGAAGCAGCACCCAGATGTGCTCTTCTTATCTGCAGCACTACCATCCCAATCTGAATCAACATAACCTTGCAGGTTAAACATTTGATTCGCTTAATACTTGAGCCCATAATCCACTGTACCCTTCAGGTACCTTAGAACATGCTTTACAGTAACCAGGTGAACACTCCTTGGATCCGTCAGGAACTGGCTCAATGTGTTCACAACAAACCAAATATCTGGTCTCGTGTTCGTCAAGTACATCAAGGACCCAATCATCTGACGATACATAGAGACATCAACCGGCTCAGATCAAGCATCACATAGAAGCTTCATATTCGATGCCATGGGTGTGGCCATGGCCTTGCATTCCATCATCCCAAATCTCTTCAGGATATCTACTGTGTACTTTGCTTGACCAAGGAAGATCCCACCTGCACTCTGCCACACCTCCATACCTAGGAAATAATGCATCAATCCTAAATATTTCATATCGAACTCAGCAACAAGCTTCCTCTTACTATCTGCAATTAGTCTGTCATCTCTTGTTACAAATAAGTCATCCACATACAGGAGTAGAATCACAAGATTCCCTTCCTCAATCTTGTAGTAGAGGTTGGAATCTGCTTTACTCTTGGTAAAGCCCAAACTAGATAGGAAACTGTCCATCCTACCATACCAGGTTCTAGGAGCTTGTTTCAAGCCATACAAGGCTTTCTTCAATCTGCACACATATGACTCCCTGCCATGTATTTCAAAACCGAGTGGCTGCTCCACATATACTTCCTCTTCAACTACACCATTCAAGAAAGCAGTCTTGACATCCATCTGGTGTATTTTCCATTTCATTGCTGCAGCCATGGCAAGTACTGTTCTGATGGAAGTATACCTGGCTATAGGTGCAAAATTTTCTTCATAATCTATTCCCTCTTTCTGAGAGAAGCCACGAGCTACGAATCTTGCCTTGTATTTCTCTACATTGCCATCTGTAGCATGCTTGATTTTGTAGATCCATTTGGAAGTCACAACAGACTTCTATTTAGGTCTTGGGACAACATCCCAAACATCATTCTTCATTATGGATTGGTATTCCTCAACCATGGCATCTTTCCATTCTTTCTTTTCCATTGCTTCTTCATAACTGGAAGGCTCTTTGTTTATAATGTCACAGAGTAAAGCAACATAGCTGGTATGTGATCTGGTTCTCTTCTTTGCTCTGTGTTCTTCTTCTGGAATGCCAAATCTTTCTGCATTTTGAATGAGCTTTCTAGCCCATGAAGGTTTCCTCTTGTGAGATTTATCCTTACAGGGTGGATCTACAGGTTCTTTCATATCTTCAAACTCACGAACAACTTTTGGAACTACTTCAGTTGTGGTAGTGTCTTGAAATCTAGTTTCTTTAGGTTCTTCATAAAATTCGATAGGTGCCTTCCTTGATTTGATGAATGTTGAGTTTTCATCAAATGTTACATCCCTGCTGACATCAATCTTCTTGAACCCTGGAAAGTATATTCTGTAAGCCTTCGAGCTTTCACTGTAACCCACAAAGATACCCTTCTTTCCTTAAGGATCTAGTTTAGTTCTCTTTTCCTTTGGGACATGAGTGTATACTGGACAACCAAATATTCTGAGATGGCTGACTTCAGGTTTCTTACCAGAAAAGACCTCTTCTAATGTCTTGTTGTCCAATATCTTGTGGGGTGTTATGTTCTGCACATATACAACTATTCTAGCTACTTCTTCCCATAAATGCATAGGTAGATCCTGGTCATGCTGCATTTCCCTTGCTTCTTCCATGATTGTTCTGTTCTTCCTTTCTGCAACTCCATTCTGTTGAGGATTATAAGGATCAGTCAACTCCCTCTTAATCCCTGAATCACTTCAAAGCTTCTTAAAGTCACCTGAGGTGAATTCTCCACCATTGTTGTATCTGAATGTTTTGATCTTCTTGTCAGTTTGATTCTCCATCAAGGTTTTGAATTCCTTGAACTTATCAAGCACCTCATCTTTATTCTTCAAGAAGTATACCCAAGTAATAAACATACCCACTCAGAGAACTGGATGACATAGGACCACATACATCTGAGTGGATTATTTCCAGGATATCTTTTGCCTTACTTTCACTGCTTGGGAAAGCCTTCTTAATGTTCTTACCTTTTGCACATCCTTTGCAAACACCTTCATGTTTGGTCTTGATTTCAGGAAGACCCTCTACATCCTTGCTTGCAATTGGAAGTTCTCTATAATGCATATGAGCAAGTCTTCTATGCCAAAGTTCACTTGGCTCCATGTATTCATGTATCATGGCATGTTCAGGTTGACCCTTCAATTTATACAAACCTCCCTCTTGCTCTCCAATCACTACTGCATCATCGATTGTTTTACCCTTTGGCCACATTAGGACTTGGCCATCCACAAATGCAACCCTCATACCTTTTGCATCCAATGCAGAGATGGAGAGTAAGTTCTTCTTGAGCCCAGGTACATAAAGGACTTCTTTCATCTTCAAAGATTTTCCAGAATCTAGGTTGTAGGAGGCTTCACCACTCCCTTTGATTGGGTATTGATAATCATCCCCAAGTTTCACCTTATGGGGTGATTCATGTTCAGATAGATTTACAAAAGGTTCCTTAAACCTAGTCATGTGTTTGGAAGCCACACTGTCAATCAACCAATCATTACAACCATGGGAGATAGTACCTGTGAGAGCAAAGATTAGAACATACTCTTCTTCACTTGATGAGTCATCATCATTATCATAACTTTCTGCCCTAGCCTTCTTCTTTGGAGGTTCATCATCCTCGGCAGCATGAGCATAGAACTTTCTTTTGTTGCCCTTGTTTTTCTTGCTGGAGTTGTTGTTATTATCCCTTTTGTTCTTGGGACAATCTGAAGCAAAGTGACCCGTCTCATTGCATGTGAAGCATCTTAGATCCTTCTTATTCTTTTGATAGGATCTCTTGTAGCGAGAGTGCTCCTTCTTGGGATTGCTTCTTTTGGTGTGAGCTGCAAGAGCTTGATCTTCATTCCCCATATTTTCTTCTCGTGCCAGAAGCCTTGCTTCTTCTTGTGAGCATTCTTCCCATAGTCTGTTAAAGGATACCAACTTCTTTCTTGCATGGATTCCTTGAATAAACGAGTCCCATGACCTAGGTAGGCCATTCAGAGTGGTCATGACAACTTCACCATTCTCCACCATTTCATCTACTGCTTCCAGTTGTTCCTTAATTTGGGAGACCCTAGAAAAATAAGATTGAATGGTTTCTCCATTCTGAAAATTTACACCTTTTAATTGGTTCCGTAGGGTCATCTTCCGATTTATGTTCTTCCCTTCAAATAGCTTGGTCAAAGAGTCAAACATCTCCTTGGGTGTCTTTAGAGAAGACACATGGGGTATGAGATGGTATTTAATAGAATCAATAATGATTCTCTTTGTCTTGACCAAGTTCTTCTTATACAGTACCTTGGCCTCTTCATCCTCTGGGATAGGGATGTCTTCTTTTATATATGAGTCCGACTCATTCTCTTCCAGGATTAACCCAATCCTATACTTCCAAGCTCGGAAGTTATCATCCCTTTCAAGCTTATCCTCAAGCTTGGTGTGGTGAGACATCTTAAAGAGTACTTCAAATGGAAATAGAAAAGATTTAGGTCTAACCACTTGAAATGCTGAAAACTGGATCTGGTCCCAGATTAGGGTTTGTCGAAAAAACCCTAAAAAATAAAAATGTGAATTTCAACTTTTTGAAAGGATAGAAAGATGTGCCTTGATGAGCTGATCAGCTTGGTGCATTTAGAATTTGAGATCAGCAAAGTTTTACCCTTCAGATTTGACTTTTTGTCCTCCCGGGTTCACTAGGGAGAGCCTTGAATTAGGGTTTGAGTTTCCCGAAGATCTACCCAGCCAAAAATCTCGATCCAAAGCTCTAAACTTTGATTTTTGCAAGGAGCTTCCAACTATGTCTTCAGATTTTAGAAATGTCTATTTTTGTGGAAACCCTTATTTTTAGGGCCAAATCTGAAAAAGCTCAGAATTGAATTCCGATTGGACAGATAGATTCTCCTTGATGAGTAGAGTCAATCTACTATATTGCTTTTCCAAAATCTGTGGAGAGAAACCCAATAAACAAGAAACTCAAGTTTTTGTCACTGCAAACCGTCTTCTTCTCAGGTTAGCTCTGATACCATGTTAAATTTTGAGCATTAATTCACAATACTCTTGGATCTTTACTGAGAGAATAACATATACAGTATATCAATGCATAACAATCACAATAAGCATGACAAGCACCACAAGAATCAAAAGCATGAGATACAAGAGACACAGAGTTTTCGTGGGGAAAACCCTAAGGTGAAAAACCCCACAACTTCCTTAGAGATAGAGAGAGCAATGGCTCAACCAAAGTACAACCAAAATACACTTGATATAATATCCTAGAGCAGATGATCCTCCTCCTCACTAGTGTGCCACTTTCTGAGTGAGAGAAGTGTGACTTTCCGAATGATCTAAATAGAGATCTCTCGATCTCTATTTATACTTAACCTGTTTGCCCAGTTACACTATGGGGCTGACTTGTCTATCTAGATACATCCACAATATAATATATATTTCAGGGCCAACCCCACACATGGTGGTCTAATAACCCATCGACAAGTACACACACTTGCGACACTTTTCAATCCACATGACGACACTTCCTTATAGAGGAATAACACATCTCTAATAAGGGTACAATAAATATATATGAAATACATGGATGAAATACATTCCGAAGTTACATATACATCAACAAATAGGTATAATTTATTATTTCTTTGTTTCATTAATGCTTAATATTGTATATGGTTATGAACTTTACCTTTGAATTGTGCTGACTTGTGTTGATTTGATAAGAAAAGTTTAGAAGCTCAAAAGAATCCAGGTGTAGCAGCTTGTTGAACTCGTGGAGTAAATAATACCTGGTGTCAGTTGCCCCTTTTCAGGATCTGGTTTAATTCATTTATGAGATAGCGTGAGTGTCTCTCCATGCAGCCAACAAAGACTAGTTCATGCTGAAATAGTCCAAGCATCTTCCCTCCTAATTAGCTGGAACCTGTTCGGTCTGTTGTCAGTTTGGATTAAAAGCGCATGCATGATTATGAACAAACTCCACTTAATGTAATAATGGTTGTAACTGTTTCTATTTTGATTCAGTAGCCTAAAGATCATAGATCTTCATGGCTGCCCGAAATTGGTGGATCTGAACTACCTCATCTTTGTATAATTATAATCAGGAAGATTGAGCCAAGGGGTTAGCATTTTTATGGAAAAGAGATTGTAGTAGAAGGATACGACACTGTAACACTATATTTCTATTATTTTAATGAAACGATCAACAATTCTTAATATTTATGTGTCTTAGATCTTGTTATCCTTTAACGATAGCTCTGTTAGAAGGCCAGAGCCCGACTTTTCATACGGTTGCCGAATTTAGTAGATGTTTTAGTTTTAATTTATTTTTGTTTGATGTGGAATTATAGTAGGGAGTATTTTAGATTGCTACAACAATAGTTATTGGATAATTGCATAATTATAATTTCCCTTTGGTTTGCTACAACAGTGTGGTGTGAATAGTCGACTGTGTAGAGTAGTTTTCTTTCCTATGCAAGTGTGCTAAGTAGTATTTCTATTACAATCAAGCTCATCTCCTATGTATTATTTTTATTTATCTCTCCTAGAATTTGCTGAATTAGATAGGTCATGGTTTGAATTACTTTTAATTTGATATTTTAGGATTTAAATTCTTGCAAAAGCAATTCTAGTTAATTCATTCTTAGATCAGTTGTTATAGGATTGATGTTGTGAAAAATAGGAATCCTTTGAGTTCTTAAATTGATAATTGAGAGTGGCTTTCACAGTGAGTTGAGTTTGGCTTAGCAGTTAGGTAGGATGAATGATCTTTATTTATTTATTCAACTACTGAAGTGTTTATGCATATATTTTTCTTAGTTACCTTTGAAACAACCAAAATTTCCTGGGTTGACAATTTATATTGAGCACTCTATTTGTTAACTGAAATTAATGAGGATATAGAGTGACCAACAATCATCATCCTGATCCTCGACCTCATCCTCATCATCATCATCTGTTAAATTTTCAGAATTTACTTCAATTTGATCTAGGATCTTAACTGAGAGAACAACATGTACAACATATCTATAGCATATCAATCATGGAGACAATAATGCAAGCACACAAGAGACACAAAGATTTACTTGGGGAAAACCATAAAGGTGAAAAAACCCAATAACTTCCTCAGAGATAGATAGAGCAATGATACAACCCAAACATGAGAGATAGACATAACCTAGCAGCATATCCTCCTCTTCCATAAGTACGCCACTCCTTTTTGAGTGCATGAGTGAGAAGTGAGTGAGTAAATAGAGTGCCTCCCGCACTCTATTTATACTTGACTTGACTTGCCTTTTACATAAATCATGTAGGCTCGAACTTAACCACATAACATAATGTTGATTGGGCTGACCCCCAATAGGGTGGTCTAATAACCCTTTGACCCACATGACTTATACAGGGCCGACCCCAACAAGGTGGTCTAATAACCCATCAAGTATAAGTTACGATATTTACAATATAAATGACGACACTTCCATATAGAGGAATAATACCATCTCTATAGGAGTACATACAACATACATATATGAAATACATTCCGAAGTTACATATACATCAACACTCCCTCTTAACTAGGAAGGTATTTCTCAGCACAGGTCTTCTAGCACAAGTCTTCTTCTCTAGATCATCGTCACTGGATAATCGTCATCGAGACATCATCATCGTCACTGCTGATGCTATCTCAATCAATCTCTAAATCTACTCATCATAGGAAGTTCTACAGAGTCAATCCTTTTTCATACTGGATGTAGGCCCACCACCTAGAGGTCTTCATCATCACTTGCCATACTGTGGAATCTTCAGGACTTATTACGTGCGTCACAAAACCTTAAAAGAGTCTCTTGACTAGCAAGAACTCTAAGGAGCATCTGAGGCCTTTTTCATCCTGTCCATATCTCCAGGACTTATTACATGTGAACCCACCACAAAACCTCGCAAGAGCATCCCAGGCTGTTACGAGCACGCAGCTCTACCTATAGGATCACCCAGGGCATGAATTACATGTGGTCATGGCAAAACCTTGCAAGAGCATCCCATCACTGATTACGGGCACACAGCCCAACCTATCGGATCTCCCAGGGAACCAAATTATATGCCATAGGACAAAACCTTGAAAGAGCATCTGCCAGATATCCCAGGACATCGAATTACATGCCATAGGAAAAACCTTGAAAGACTATTTGCAGATCTCCCAGGGCACCGAGTTATATGTCCTCCCAGAGCAAAACCTCGAAAGAGCATTTGCTAGATATCCTAGGGCACCGAATTACATGCCATAGGCAAAACCTCGAAAGACTATCTACAAATCTCCTAGGGCACCGAATTACATGCTCATCTACACAACTTGATCCATGGCCATAGAGTATCAACCTGATACTCACCATACATAATCCTGATGTACACATGATCATCCTGATCATCATCACTGCAACATCCTACTGCATGTCATCTGGAGCAACATCCTGAAGCTCGTCATCCATGATCATCCTGATCATCATCACTGCAACATCTTGCTGCATGTCATCTGGAGCAACATCCTGAAGCTCGTCATCCATGATCATCCTGATCATATAATGCATCTACCTGATGCATACCACATATCTACCTGATACATATCATCATACATGATCCACCTGATCATACAATGTATCCACCTGATATAAATACATGATACATATCACCATACATGATACACCTGATCATACAATGTATCCAACTGATACATATACAGATACATGGTCCAAGCATCCAACATGATGCATATACAAAAATACATACACATGATCCAACCGATCATATCCAGCATCCAACATGATGCGAACATACATATAAATGATCCAACTGATCATATCTAGCATCCAACATGATGCATACATACATACATAAAAATGATCCAACTGGTCATATCCAAGCAGAAATTAGAACATCATCCTGATGTTCGTCATCCAGCACTTACATCCATAGCCATGTGAAGGATCCTCCTTCCAACATGCTTGGAATGGCTTCAGCAAATGTGTCCATCACTTTTTCCTCGAAGTGTCCTTGATCTGAAGAATGCCAAGCCTCTCTCTGAAGTACTCGAACTTCACCCTAGCTAGTGGCTTCGTCAGCACATCTGCAATCTGCTCGTCCGTCGCAACATACAGGAGCTTCACAGCTCCTCTCTGCACCATATCCCTGATATAGTGATATTTGATCTCTATGTGTTTCGACCTATCATGAAACACCGGATTCTTGGACAGCTTCACACAACTCTGGTTATCGCAGAAGATACCAGTAGCATCCAATGGGAGATCAAATAACTCGGACAGTAGCTTCCGTAGCCATACTTCCTCACAACTAGCTGAACAAGCTGCTACATACTCTGCCTCAGCTGTACTCAGTGCCACGCAGGACTGCTTCCTGCTAAACCATGAGATCACACCTGATCCCATACTGAAGCAGCACCCAGATGTGCTCTTCCTATCTGCAGCACTGCCAGCCCAATCTGAATCAACATAACCCTACAGGTTAAACTTTTGATTCGCTTCATACTTGAGCCCAAAATCCACTGTACCCTTAAGGTACCTCAGAACATGCTTTACAACAACCAGGTGAACACTCCTCGAATCCATCAGGAACTGGCTCAATGTGTTCACAACAAAGCAAATATCTGGTCTCGTGTTCGTCAGGTACATCAAGGACCCAATCATCTGACGATGCATAGAGACATCAACCGGCTCAGATGAAGCATCACAAATAAGCTTCAGATTCGATGCCATAGGTGTGGCCATGGCCTTGCAATCCATCATCCCGAACCTCTTCAGTATCTCTACTGCATACTTCCCTTGTCCGAGGAAGATTCCATCTGCACTCTGCCACACCTCCATGCCAAAACAAAATAGTGCATCATTCCCAAGTTCTTCATCTCGAACTCGGCTGCAAGCTTTCGCTACGTGTCGGCAATCAATCTATCTTCACCTGTAACAAACAAGTTATCCGCATACAAAACGTAGTATCACTAGATTGCCTTCCTCAACCTTGTAGAAAAGGTTGGAACCCGCTTTACTCTTGGTAAAGACCAAACTGGATAGAAAGCTGCCTATCCTACCCTACCAAGTTCTGCACATATATGATTTCCTGTCATGTGTCTCAGAACCAAGTGGTTGCTCCACATGCACTTCTTCTTCAACTACACCATTCAAGAAAGCTGTCTTGAAATCCATCTGGTGTATATTCTATTTCATCACTTTTATATTTCTCTATGCTACCATCTGCAACATGCTTGATCTTGATAGATCCATATGGAAGTCACAACAGACTTCCCTTCATCTCTTGGGACTGCATCCCAAACATCGTTCTTCATGATCGACGGATCATGGCATTCTTCCCATATCCTAGGAACTTGAATATCTTCAATAGATAATTTTGTTGCTGAACAAATGTTGTAGTTCTTCTTTTGTAGGTGATGGCATACGATCTTTCCTACACAAAAAGTTAAATTGCATGATTAGAAAACATCTCATAGTTTTCAGAACAAATTCTTACACATAAAGAAATATGTCATACAGTCATGCAATTGTCTTAGCCAATGCTTCAATACAACATTTATCCATATCTCGTAACTTTCTAGATGCCTTCCAATCTCTACAAGAACATTGTTAAGAGTGTGCACAAATCCCAACATGTCAACAAAGAGGTTTCATTCTAGATAAGTAGCAATGGAATGTTGTATAGTGCCATAGGCCACTTACCCATGTATATTAGTAGTATACTGTTCATTAATGCAACTTTTCTAATATGCATAATACATATCCTAAGTCTAGGAACATGAGCATATACATCATTGAACAATTTTATTTAAACAAACAAATATGCAAGAAATGATAATTAAAATACTTATCTTTGTTTCTTCGTTGGGTGGACTCCCTCTGAGTCTTCGCTTCCTTGCAGGAGCTGCTGGAGTCCTAATCTGAAGTAGCTTCTTCTACACCTTTCTGTTGTGGAATGTAGAGAGATGGTCAACTCCCTTTGAATATCTGCATCCTTGCATAAACCACTGGAGTGTACTCCCTCTTGATCTTTGCTTCCTGGATTACCTGTTCTTGAACTCATATTCATCCTTGGTCCCTATGCATGCTTATTAGTATCATGATTGTGTTATCCTTGTGATCTCATATAAAATCATACATTCATTAGTATACTATTAAAACACAATAATCTCAAGCATGTATAGTCAAGATCAATTCAAACACAGATAATAAACATTAGTATTCAAGGTTTATGTAGGATTCTTATGGTTAGTCAAATCATAAGAAACATAACATGTCTAAACCTATAATTACTCAAACCTATGACTCTTCGGGTTAGTCATATCATTAATTAAGGTAAGACACATAATATGCATATACCCATGATTATTCAAACTTATGACTTCATGAATAATCATTATCAACAACACAACAATATAAGATCCTAACCCAAGGTAGAGTTCTATCTTGATATAGGAAAAACATACATGGATTAGCATGCTAGCTAGTTATGTCTAACATACTCGGATAATGTCTTCTGGTTCTCTTCAGAGACTTGTGCTAGTAACCTGCATGTCTCATAAGTTAACCATTGTAAAAACAAGTTATACATACCTCGAAAGTAGATCTTCTATGTGATCCATGACAATGGATGAATCCTTGTCTTCATGTCATCATGATCATATGTTCTTGAAACTAGAACATGATTTGTCTTTCTTGGTGTACCTTTCATGTTAGTAGACAACATAAACCTCATACAACACCATAATGCATTAGTACAATCATAAGTGTCAACACCCTAATCAATGAATATTTTCTATCATGCATTCATAAATTTGTTAAGATGATACAACAAATCTAAAATCAAGATTGTACTAACCATAATAAAATGAAGACAATCATACCATAAACTTAATCATGAGCAAATATCGAGACATACCTCGATGAGTCATACCTGTCGAGATCACTTGTAATATTCTTATGTAAGGCCTTAGCCTCATCTCCCTTTGAAACAGGAACTTCTTTACTTATGCAGGTGACCAATCCATCTTCTTGTAGGATTAACCCAATCCACTTGATTTGCAAGAACTAGACCTAGAGTTGGATATCGGTTTGTCAGAGAAACCCCAAAAATTCAAACTTTGAATTTCAAACTTCTGAAAGGATAGAAATATGCACCTTGATGAGCTGATCAAGCTGGTATATTCAGAATTTGAAAACTGCAAAGTTTCACTCCTCAATTTTGCCTTTGAAACTTCCGGATTCACTGGACGTGACCCTGAACTGGGGTTTGATGAATCCCACTCTTTTTCCCAATCAAAAGGTTTGATCCAAAGCTCTAAGCTTCTAATTTTCTGAGGAGCTTCCAGCCGTGGTCACAGATTTCAAAAATTCCCATTTTTACAGAAGCCCTAATTTTCCACTTTTCTGATCAAAGTCCTGAACTAGGGTCTGATCAAGCCTGGCCTTCTTCCCAACCAAAAATTCCGATCTTGGTCTCTAAATTTCTATTTTGATGAGTAGCATCCATCCGTGGTCTCCGGTTACAAAAATTCCAACTTTCTCCAAAGCCCTAGATTCCAGAAGCCATGAATGAAGGTACTAAAAAATAATTCTATTTTGACAGAAATATGTACCCGATTGTTTCTGGTGTAACTCCGAACGTTTCGATCCATAGGGTCTGCAAACGTTTCTTGCGATAGCACGACCTGTTATCTTTCCATCCTGACAGGTCTGACCTTAATTGGATTCTCTGAGGGAGAGTTATGCCAAGTGTCGCAACGTGACCTATTTTGGGATAATACAGGAGAGCGAACTTGTACGGCGTGCCACGTGTCACTGTTTTAGCTTCGGCCTCTGAAAAATGTTCCTGATATATCTCGCCCTGTTATCGTTCCATCCTAATAGGTCTGACCTCAATTGGACTCTCTGAGAGAGATTTATTCCAAGTGTCGCAACGTGACCTGTTTATGGGATAATACAGGAGAGCGAACTTGTACGGCATGCCACGTGTCACTGGTTCAACTTCAGCCCCTGAACAATTTTCTTGAGATATTACAGTCTATTTACTACCTGTCACTTTTTACAAAATTTCATTTGGATCTTCCTAGCCCAAGTTATGACCTTTTTCCCATGGTCACCGGATTTTGACTCAGATCTGGAAGAGGCAGAAACCCTATATTGTACAGATCATAAATCACAAAGTACAACGAATTAGAGGTTTTCCTTTGGACACAAGGTACATGGGGATTTAACCTTCGACCTATAAAGATTTTAGATCCGAAAACTTCGCCAAATCGGATTTATAGCGAAAGTGCTACGATGACTGGTTTTTTTTCTATATCAATCCCTAGCATCGTAAGTGCAACAAGTGTCATACATGCCATATCATGCCTTCTTTCAGGCTAGCTCTGATACCATGTTAAATTTTCAGAATTTACTTCAATCTGATCTAGGATCTTAACTGAGAGAACAACATGTACAACATATCTATAGCATATCAATCATGGAGACAATAATGCAAGCACACAAGAGACACAAAGATTTACTTGGGGAAAACCATAAAGGTGAAAAACCCCAATAACTTCCT